>VXAA01001635.1:824056-907664 GCA_013399115.1 Anseranas semipalmata
GGGGGGTAAAAATTAAAGTGGCAGAAACCAGTCTGAAACAAGCAAAAGGAAGGTCCTTTTTCACCAGACAGAATTATTTCTTAAATCTCCTTGCCATGGGATGTTGTGAGTACCATCTCTTCTGACCGTTTTGAGGAAAAAATAGACAGGTTCATGGAAGGAAGATATTATATGTGATTATTTGAACATAACATCCAACTTACAAAATTCCCTAAGCCACATCTGCCACAGTCTATGAAGATAACTGGGGAGAAAAGTCACAATTTAGTGATTCTCTTCTTCTGTTCTTTCTTTGAATGCCTGCTACTGATCACTGCCCAAAACAGAATACGAGACAGAAAAGACTTGGATTACACTGACTATAGCTGTTTCTGGTTTTATGGCAGGAGGAAATGTTATGTATAGTTGTAAGAAGTGGTTATATGGAACTGT
Organism: Anseranas semipalmata; assembly: GCA_013399115.1. Lineage (NCBI taxonomy): Eukaryota > Metazoa > Chordata > Aves > Anseriformes > Anseranatidae > Anseranas > Anseranas semipalmata. The sequence continues at coordinate 824,489 of VXAA01001635.1, forward strand.
GATTAATTGGATACAACAGCAAACTTTGATGATTTCTTTAAGACTCTTTGGTAAAATCTTTAAAGTTAATGGAAATTTAATATAAAATGTGTTTCTTTTAAATAGGTATTTGAATAGGAGTGCTTTAATTAAATACTTTCATAGCAAGTGGCCTTGATAATAAGTTAAATGCAGTTTCCATTTTTACAGAAACTGTTACCATTCTGAAATGTCTTTGCCATTCAGTTTGGGAAAAATGCCAGAATGATAAAATTTAACTTGAGCAGTTAAACCAAAGTTTAAAAAAAAAATTCTTTTTTTTTTTTTTTTTTCTCCACAGCAATGCTATTTATAGTGGAAGAGTTGTAATTAAAACAGCCCTTTTCAGCAAAACAGCTGTTCTGATAAAAAAAATTACCATCCAGCCTCACTAAATAGGTCACCCATCCCAGGCACACTTTGGCATTGTTGCTGCAGTAAATTCTACTTGATGGGTTTTCCTTTAGATATGCAAGTTCATCACTCAGGTCACACATCAGTAGAAAACACAGAAAAGAGCCCCTCAAGGTATATGGCACAGGAACATTTGTATTTTCAAAGTGAACCAGGTCTTATTATGGCATAGTCCAAATCAAACTCTAAGTATAAGCTCACAAAGAGCATCCATAGACATTGAACTACAACAATCAGCTTCTTCAGCTTCATACAGTATTCACCAGCTCTTTTTTCTAAAGAAATCACAGCTGACATTTACTGTCTCTTTTCAATCTCTGTTCTGTATCGTTGTCGCCAATCTTGTTAATGAGACATGGTCAGGTTTGGTGTCTTGGATTTTTTTTTTTTTTTGATGTTGTGTTCTGGTTTGTTCTGTTACTTCCTCTTCACTTTATACAAAACATTTCCAGAGTAACTCCCTTACACAGCCAGGTAGTCAAATAAAATACAACATAGTCTACTGAACGTCTAAGGACCAGGATTGATGTGGGTAGGGGAGGCGGGGGACAGTGTCTCCTTGCTGGAAAAGCTCTTAATCTTGACAACCTCTGAGGACAGTGATTGAAGTTCCTAGTGAACCCAAAATATGCAAACATGATTCATCAGTCCTGAGATTCGTATCATGGCCCTTCCAAGAGCACCGGAATTTAAGTGGTTTTTGGCTGCCCTGTGTCAATTTGCTAAAGGGAACTACACCAGAAACAGCATTTCAAAAGGTCCTGTGCATGGCTGAGTTCCTTGCAATGGTCTATAGATATATTTCTTTAAAAACATCCCTTTGAATAAATTCCCAGAAGTTAGGAAAGATGAGGAGCAGTCTAGGCCTATTAAAATGCTTTTTACTCTCTCCTAGATGCAAATGCAGAAGCACAATCCTTCTTTATTTGCATTTTCATGGTTTTCAAGCTATGCAAGTTGTACTAGCACAAATATTACACAAACTTGCTGAGATGCTCCTAACTTGAATGGCAAAAAATGCTGAGTGGATGCTGGAGTTTTCACTCACTGTGGATTAATTGCCTCTTCATCTTTTATTGCTAATAAAGAATTGATGTTTATCATTTACTTTCAGCTCTACGTAAAGCTGTTATAGGTAATGTACATCATGAAAAGCCTGAAAAGAATATAAACTTAAGGTCTGCTCAATTATGTTTGCCAAGAGTATGGCATATTAATCTAATTTAATACTTCGCCTCAGTCAATTTCATTTTAGAAGGGAAAGAAGCCTACTACTGTACTGAGATTTCAGAGATTTCTACCTTCCTTCTGTGTACAGAATTGTGGTAAATTAGTCCAGCTGGGGAACCATGAAAAGCCCCCTGTGCTGAAAGCCTGTATGTCATCTCAAAGCCTCTGCTTTCTCACATCTCTCAGCTCTGCACAGCTCAGTTCCCAAGATCCTCACACAATTTCTTTTCTTTTTAAAGTCCAAGATGCTACTTTCTGGAGACTTTTAACAGTTCCTTACACTGGGTACAGTCCCTGAATTCCCCCCTCCAGTAAATCCATCCCTGCCTTACCTCCACTGCTCTCTTGGGCTTTCTCATTATCTGGAATAAGCCACAATAGTTAGCAAAAAATCAAAATTTTCAAAGCTACGAAAATCAGCTCCTTTCAGTGAATGAGGCTAACATGTTTTCTTCCTTACCAGGACCACAAGGTGCACCTCTTGATCCCAGTCCTGACTTTCAGCCCATGCTGTCTGTATGGCAGTGATCAATGAAAAACATGTTAGGGAGATGGAAGGGACTTGTCTTGCTCAAACTGAAATACATGTTAGGGGACTTCTGCTAAATTCATTTTGAATTGATCTAGAACATTTAATTTGACCCAAAACAAAATAATCTTGGCTTCACTATATGGATTATTTAACTTTTTTGTTTTTTTGTTTAACCTTCAAGTTCAGGTCACTCTTTTCTATGAAAAATGCTACTTTGAAACACAAAGTTGGAAAGTTTTTCTTGATGCAGTGATCCCAAAATGAAATGTTTAATTGGAATAATGTGGTGAAAAAAGCACGTGGGAATGCTGCACTGGGGTAAGGCTGCTGTCACATGCAGATCCAAGAGCCCACCTTGGGCTCAGCAGTGCAAACAAGGAGAGGGGGGCTTCAGCCAACTGTGCAAAGTCACTTCGAATTTTCTCTAAATCTCTGTCCCTGTGTTCAGTATGAATTACTGCCAGAAGGCAATCTGAATTCGTAAACAGTGTGCACCTCCTAGCCAAAATCCCATTTTTTAACATACACATTCTTTGCAGAATACCACCCAGTCACTTCCAAACCTTCCAACCACATGAACAGAAGAGGCAGACAGTGACTCATCTGAAATGAATCTCAAACTCTGCAGTGCTGCATCTCAGTGAACAACCACTCCTTCCCAACCACTTTGCTCTGCAGACCCATCCATTCCCCAGCCCAGCACAGCCTCCTGGGGATGCTTACTAGCATTTTCCTGGGCACACCTTGCTGCTAGACCTCCCAGTATATTCTCAGAGGAGTCAGGCAACCACAGACATCAGCTCTCTGAGGTTATGCACGTTTTTCCATCCATGAGACCTTTTGCAAGCTGCAATGACCTGAAGTACTTCATAAACAGTCCCAACACTTTATACCCTTCATTGTGTATCCAGTCATACCACCACAATTACAAATCCCAGGAGACACAGCAGCAGTTCTCACTGACAGACAAAAAAGTAACTGATCCACATAATTTTATTTTTTTAATTTTACAAACATGCTAAGTGCTAGAGGACAAGCCATCGCTTCCTCTAGCAAAAACATTGTCCTGATTTTTCCAGTGGAAAGCCACGTTCTGAGACAATGATTTGGGTTTAAATGTCTCCACTTCCACTCATTTATATCTAGGTAGCTGTGAATCAAGGAGTTAGAGGCCACTTATTTCCCTATATCTCCAATAATTTTTATTAAGTAATTCTGGCCAAGGAAAGAATCTGGTTTTGCATGTTTGTATTTTTGCTACTCTCAGTTGTGATTCAATATGATTCATAAGTGACAGCCCTGCAGAAAGTGCTTTTAACACAATGTTCTTATAAATTATGAAAAAAAAGATTTACAATCTAATCTCTCCGTGTGCAGAGATGTATATTAAATTCTGTTAGCATCAGATACAACTGTAAAGTTAGTGCATGCCTAAGAAGTGTATGCCCATATTATCATTAGTAAAAATCGTATGCTTTTTCCTTAGTCCTTCTATTTAGATGAACTAGGGACAGTCTTATTGAAAGAAAATAAAGTTTTCCTAGCATATTCTCTATTAGTTCAAAGCAGAAACAGTCCACTTTAAAAATGAGTTAATGGTTGATTTTTCTGACTAGTGCCTACTCTTTGCACATTAACTAGCAAAATGTTTACTCCTATAAAAATATACATTACCTAGGGATTATTAATCATAGTTTACTGAGAAGCCATCAGTTATATAGTTTAGTTTCCCACCCCTCTAGAAAATTAAAATGCAGAGATATTCATTTCTGCAATGAATATCTATTCAGTAATTACCATATTTACTTTTCATTTATGGGGGAATAATCTGTTTTAATTAAGCTTAACTGAAGAACTTTTATCAGATGTAATTATCCCTTTCGATAAATATGTCTCCACTAATTACATTTAACCATGGGATTTATAGCTCTTCAGTCATTTGGCGGGAAACATAATAAATCTTTAGTAATACATGCTAAATTACTATAAATTAATTCAGATCATTAACATAATAAACAAATTAGGATAATTTCACTTAATTAGTTTGGGTGGTTAACTCAAAATTCCTTGTAAAGATTCATGGTATTCAAAATGTTACCAGTACTTTTAGAGATAATTTTTATAACAGACCTGTTTGAGTATTTACACAGAAAATTATACCACTGCTGGCACACAGTAAACACATATTCCTTTTAGATAACAGAGCCTTTTAGGAATTGATGCATTTAAGAGTGCCTCCCAGGTTTTCAAATTTGTATCACTGCATATCAAAGAACCTGAATGACAGTATGGTAAATTTAATTCTAGAAGTGAACTCCTTCCTCTCTCCTTCTTACCTTTTCTACTTTTTGCTAGTCGTCAAAAGGTTGTTACAGCCAAAGGTAACCACAGAGCACTCCTCCTGCGATCAAGCACAGGATAATGGGATGCAGCAAGGACAGGAGATCAGCTTGCCCTGGCGAGGTAGGTGGCCAGCCCTGGATTTACCCCACTGCCCATTTCCCCTTTGTTTCCGGTGTGATGCACTGGGGGATGCAACTGAACTGAACAGCATGCACCACAAGCTACGAGAACAATCATGTAGCCTCTTCCTGAGAGGTTCAAGGACCATACACTGTGGCCTGTCCACCTGGCACACCCCGACGTGTGCTGCCAAACCCCCATACACAGGCACCTTCTCTCAGACAATGGCTTATGCCCTGTTCCACGTCAGGATGACACATGCACAGCAGGGCAGGGAACTGACACCATGTTCGTAACAGCTATCAGAAACCCCCTTGTCCCCATATCAGTCAAAGATGTTCCTGCCGTGCGTCCTGTATCACTTGTAGAGGTTTTCCCCATTGGCATAGACTACAGAGGCAAACCTTACACAACGCCAATGTGCTGGCACACAAACAGTTTATAACTCCTGCTGACAAACATACCATCTCAGCAGCATTTCCACCTCCTGCTAGTTGGAGATAAGTTTTGAGCTTAGTTCAGCCAAAGTCAAAACCCATCTATATATTTATACAGAAATCCCTCATCAGATTACATGTTCAGGTGAGGAATAAAGATGAAAGCAGATGAGCTTTTTAGTCATGAATTTTTGGAGCTTAATCTTCTTAGATGAACTCAGACAAGCAAAGAGCTTCCCTGCAGGCAAAATCTCTCTCATAAATAGAGAAAAATACCAATCAACAAGACTTATTATTAAAAGAACATTTCAAATCTTTTTCCCCAAAGCATTATTGGATCTTTCTGGTGGGAGTGCCACATTTATTCCTTGTTGTCCTACTTTGCTGTGCTGATCCTTGAGAGGCAGGAGGTGTCTGGTTTAATGGCCACTTACCAGGTTTGCTGCTTTTTCTGCTCTTTAAGTCACAGCTTGTGTAAATGAGGGAAACAGGGGACAGACAACTTTCCATGTCTCAGTGTCAGGTCTCAGACAATTCACTACCTACAAAACAAAGTCAGAAAAAAATTTTGGCACCTCAGCTTCATTTTTATGTGCCAATTTTGTTCTTAGAATTTTCCCTACTCCTCACTGCCCAGCGTGAGTCTCTTGGCCCCCCAGTAAGGATCTTTCTTCTGGGCTCTCGGGGTGGTTCTGCCCATAGTGACCCTGTGTCCAGAAACCTTCTCTAGCCAAGACATGTCACCCTCCGCCTCTCCCTCCAGTCCCAGGAGGTGGACAGGCAGAAGATGCAGTTATAGCACACTGTGGGAGAAGCTCTCAGAGCACAAGGCTGGCAGAGCAGCAAAAAAGGAAAAAGAAAGAAAAGCAAAGCCTTGACTTCAAACAGGCTTTTGTTTCACCCAGGAGCCATGGCATGACTTAACAGCATGTCTCCGCATTAGTCTGAAGACTGGAGAAACTGCTTGTCCAGTGCCAAGTCCTGTTTACACTGGCCCCAAGACAGGAGAGTCCACATCAGACCCACTCAGGGGAGGCAGGGCAGATCCTCCCTTCACTGAAAGCTTTGGCTTCATGGCTTAAACTCTTTGGGGGAGACGAAAAAAAAAAAAAAAAAAAAATCACTCTTACATACTACATAATACCCAGGACTAGAGCAATATGAGATTTGCATCATGCATGGAGCTGGAGCTGTCTCTTTGTGAAGGACTGAATCTCACCCTGAACTGAGTCTTTTAATAAGTCAAGAATTGTCCATCTTCATGCCTTGTTTTATAAAGATGGATTGTGCAGATGTTTTATTTTACTTAATGCTGGGAAACTCAAATTCCTATTTGTATTTCCAAACTGCCATGTTAACTTTCCTCCCATTTTACTTAACTCATTTTTTACCTTAGTCATATTAATGGTTATATAATAATATTAGACAATGTTCACTAACCATTAACTCCAGAAATAATGGTTGTGCTAAATCAGAGTTAATTAGTGCGTCACAAACTCCAGTCGAAGTACAGGGTGATGACTTAATGAAAAAAATGCAATGTCACTTCACCAAGAATTACATATACAATTTTAAGAGGTATTTTAAATATTTTTCTTAATAGCTGTCAGCAGAAACAATGTGATGTGATTCTTTAGCGAGCATTTCTCTTTACTGAGTATAGGCAAGCGAGCTATCACTAGCCTTACAACGGCTGCAGAAAACAGATTTAACATTAATTTATGAATAGCTGAACTTTTTCTCTTTAATGTTTAATAGTGAATCATGCTCTAAACCCTTTATATTTCACTGCACATCAGCAAGGTTGTCAGGAGCAAAAGATCAGGATAACATAATTCTTATGACTTGTTCTCGCACATCCCTCATTTATTCCTGAAGCAGCCTGAATCATCTTGAAAGTAAGATGCATGGGGTGGCAAAATTTAAATGTGAAAGCAGTTGCTCTTTAAGGGCCATCAAGTTTTTAAAAGCATAACTTCCAGCTGAAACTGTGTAAGTGGGAATTCATTCACTCACACAGACACCGAGTCATGTACATTCTTTTCTAGAGGCCATAAGCAAAGGAAGCATGGCCCATGGCCTGACCTTAGGTACCTGCATCCCAGCACCCATCATGGGTAGAAAGAAAATGCAGATGGCAAAGGGTGAAAATGCTTTCCCAAAGTTCAGCATTTTCACCTCTCCAAATCTTCCAACTCACTTAATGCCTTGAAGAAATCATATACCTATCCAACAGTTCCTCAGTGCCTTGTAAGTCCCAAAGCAGGCCTGCCAAAACATAAACTTCTGTCATAGTTATCACCAGGTCACAGCATATTGTGGATTCCACAGATTTTTTTTTTTATTTTTTATTTTTTAACTCTCCAACACATTTTCCCCTTAGAGCAAATATAACAGATCTGCACTTACAGTGGAAAATTACATGACAGTTTTGATGATTTCAGATACCAGTGCCTTAAAACTTATTTTTACAATGGTGTGAGGATAGACATTTAAAACATGTTCATGGTGCACTGCAGAATCACAGTATTGACACAGGTTTTCACTTTTAACTTTCTCTTGTTTATGCATTTTTTCCACATTTATGAAACATTTACAAACAATTTACAAATAGGATCAGATATCTCTTCAGTGCTAGTGAGAAGAATTTTCAGGCCTAAAAGATGCATTTATAGGAGACGCCTTGGCAGACCTTAGAAAAAAGTATCTTCACTTATTCATTTGAAAGAAGAAAGAAGAAAAAAAGTCAACACCAAAGGCCTTACAAGACCAGCAGAAACTGTGTGATTCTGTCATCACACAGTGCGGTATCTTGGCAAAGCACCCCCCCCACACACACACACCCCTTTCCCCAAAAGCTCCCTGTGCAATATGTCATGAAGAACAGCACCACAGAAGGGAAAACAAAAAGTAAACAAACAAAAAAGCAAACAATTGTGTCATGGCATATCAGGATGTGATTTCTCTATTTACTTCTGTAGACATTTTCCCCATCCATCCTCCTTCCCTTTCTTGACACCCCATCTCCAGTTTCCATGGACGACAGTTCCTACCCTGCCTTGAGGTTCCCAGAAAGCACTGAGACAACTGTAGCCTTTAGCTCTTCATTGCAAATAATTGCAAAAATCCTCCAGGGTACCTAACCAGAAAATGCCCTTCTGTAATCTCTATCATGATATTCCTAGACACAAGCATGGAAGAACTTCACTGTCAGTCATTTTCCCAACGTACTATGCAAAATAAGAAATTCAAATGCAAGAATTCATCATCATTTATTTAAAACTGAAATGGGCGGAGAGCAGTTATTCCAAGCTCCCGGAACTCTGGATATCATTTTAGTATTGCCAGGGAGTGTGGAACACAGAAACTTCAAGCTCCAGGGAACAGGCTCCAGTCTAGTTGCAATCAAAAAGCTAACTAAGACCAAAATGTAAAGATATCAAACACCTGGTAACATATTCAAAGCCACACGGGCTACTGCAGTACTGCTGTCACTGCTGAGCTTTAACAGATGAACTGCATTTTTCTGTCATCTGAGAAACCTGAGATCCCTTGATGAGACCCTGCAAGAGTGACTCTCTAACACCTGATGGAGGAGAAGGCTCCAGTTAAGGATGTGACCTCTGGTATTATGATGATTTAGGAGGAAGATGAGTCCTCCACAGGAACATCCACAGGGCACTTAATGGAAGAAGTGTATTCCCTTACCAAGCAGACAATGGAAGAAAGAAGGCCAAGGGCTTTTATGCAAGACTTTTTATTATTACCACTACTACCTGGGTGTTCTGCCTACTCGAAATGTCTCTATGATCTTTCAGGTGCAGTAAAATACTGACTAATGCTGGACATAAAATTGGTTAGCCTCAATGATCTCAGTATCCTACTGTATTTCCTGAGTAGTTGAAAACTGTCGACAGGCTGCTGCTCTCTCCTCCTCAAGCTATTTTCTCGGTGACAGTAGATACATCCAACTCCACTGCTATGTCACCCCTTCAAGTGCTCCTGATACAAACCATTGATTATAATTTTATCAAGCCATAGAGGCTGGTTGTTATATTAGGTAATCACGAGACTGTTACAGAACTACGCAAGGGAAGTGAAGCCTCAGGCTGTTACAGTAGGTAACAAACCTGTCATTAATTACTGGGGAAAAGCTTTCTGCTTTTTAAATTATTTATACAGCTGGATCTACAGTAGCAAAAGATTAAACATAATTAAAATGGAGGCTTTAAATTCCAAGGAGGCAGGCTGACTTCACAATTCAGCCAGCACCGGCCAAGCACAGATAAGGACCACAGCTAATGACTATCCTGCCCTCAGGCTGGCACATGGCACTTCCAACACTCACCCTGAAATGGGGTTCCCTTCATGAAATAATTTCAGATAAGATAAAGACCTGTTAATCTCATAAACTTGCACATAGGATGCCTTGCCTTGCTTAAGTACTTTATCCCTATGACTGGCATATCTTTGAAAGTGATTCTTTGTCTTAGTGGTTTAGTGAAGGGGAATGTAATCTTCCAACACGGTTACTGCCCTCCTAGGTTTCATTATAATTGGGCTGTGCAGTAGTTCAGGTACTATGTACATTCAAAAAAATCTTTGGGTGAATTCAGTCCATATAAGTCATATAGTCCCATAATAAGTAAAGCAGTGCACTCCAAACCCATTTACATTCTTCCTCCACAGGGAGCAGCTTTTATTATACTGTATTTAAAAACAAAGTAAAATGTAGCAAAATATTAATCTCATTATGCTTCATTATAGCAGTCCTTACCATACCTCCTGCTATATATGAAAATAGATAGTATTGTCCCAGTTTTCAGAACTCCAAAGTTTAACACAAGGACTTTTAACCAGTTTTGGTTTCTTGTTTGTTTTCTCCAGTCCAGTGATGCCTGATATTAGGCAACAACAAGATCTCAGAACAAACCACTTCAAAACTCTTGGCTACTTTGGCCTTCCAGAGAAATTCTGGAGTTCTAAAGATCTGTCCTTCTAGCAAGATGTGGAAAACCTGCATATACATATATATATACACACACACACACACAGTATGCCCAATTATTGTAACAGGACATGTCTATGCTAATCTTCCAGGTAGAGGGTTGAAAACTGTCGCACAGTCCCACCAGGTAGACATTCTACTCAGTAGAAAAGAACCTCCATCTATGCTGAGGCTTTGGAATTTTTATTTTATTTTTTTTAGATGTTGCTTCAAAGCTCTGTTCTGTTATCTCTGGTTCAGAGGTAAGAGGTCCTTTCTTCAGTGCACGTTTAGGTCACTTTGGATACACCCAATATCTTACATACATATCAAAATTGTTACAGCAAGAGCACCACTAACTCATTTTTTGTCTACAGCCTCTAGTCAACACCTGCATTGCTCTCTCTCTCTCTACACAGAAGGTCCACCTCATGTGGTATGTATTTTACATTAGTTAGTGTTCTTCCTTAAAACCCGCTACGAGGTATACCTCATTATTACTTTTGAGTATTAAAGTTATGTCAAATAACATTTGTCAGATAAGTATCCCCCCATCATACTGAGTATTCCCCTAACACCACAATGGTTAACCTAGATTAACCTCCACATAGTTAAATTAGCCTTTCATGTCTAATTATGCCCTGTGATAGGATACATTAGTTCCAATCCTTACAGCCATAAAGGACCTGTAGTTTCAAGTGACCTCTACACATGGACAATAATCCAAATTAAAACAGACATGAAAGCAGGATCAGGGCCAAGACATGTAGGATTTTGTATGAGTTTCCAAGGTCAGCTTAAAGATTTGAAGACTCTGGGCACTGCTCTACTTGGGAGCTCATGGAAAATTAACCCATTTTAAAATTGACAGCTAGGAAGTACTCAGCAAATAATCTCTTTGTGCACAAATAACTTTCTATCACATGCCTGTATCCTGACAGATTCATCTGCTGTCCTCAGCTACATGCAATAGCAGTACACCTGGCTGTATCTCAGAATATACAGAAGCATTTTGTACTGTGCTAGTAGTTTTACCCAAACAATAAACTGCTGCTATCTAATTGTTGTACAATAATCAAGTTGGCTTTTGATGTTCTGTTAATTTATGATTTTTCAGGTGATGATTTTCCCATCAATTTGTGGTCCTCATTTACCTGGCCCAGTTCTGCTATAATTTGGTTGTTTGGTCATTTTGATAAGGTGTTCAATTTGCATTTAGAACCCAGTCAATATAGGTTAATAAAATTATGTCAGCTAATGATTAAGGAAACGTTAAATTAGTACAAAATAAGCCTTTCTTCTGAGATCTGCTTTGAGTAAAGACAACTGCTTTCTATACCAGACAAAGCTATTCACACTAGGAAGTCCATGGAACCCAAGCCAATGCCAGACATAGCCAGTTTCAGACCTTATCTCAAGAGTGATATTTCCAAACTATAACACCCCCCTACCACCACCACCAAACACAGGAGCAACAAGACACTACCTACTCCCAGGTGAAAGAAACACTGTGTCTTGCAAAGCCTTTATTTCCCATAGAGCATCCCCATCAAGGACAGAACTACACCAGCTGCACCAAGGTGTGACAAGATAAGACACCCAAATACGACCTCTCCTGGGTGAGAGGGGAATGCAGGGGGAGTGTGGGGAGGAAAAGAGCTACATGAAAATGAGTCAAACCATTGCTGTGCACATTTCTTCATTTGAAAATTTAAATATACGAAAACCACATTGGTCTTAGCATTACTGTTTTTCTCACACAGCAACCATCCCTGACTGTGTTCTTTGCAAGGCTGCATGCCAGTTGTGCAACTGAGCAAGAGCAGGATGGCACAGATGTGCTAGGAATAATCACAAAAAAAATCAAGACAGATCTTGTGTTCTTAATGCTCAACATCACCATCTCAGAAGTGGCTGAACTTTGAGCAGCACCTCTAGCAGCTTCTCTCTAGCAAGCTGTAGACTAAGGGATTGGTATGAGGGCATGTCAGGTGGAGGAAGAAAATATCAGTGCTAGAAGATCTTCAGCACAATAGCAGAAATTCGCTCATGGCTCCTGCAGAGAACCAATGCTTGAAGTTCTTTTCTCTGGCTAGAGTCTAGAGAGACATCTGGGAAAATGAGAGTTTTGCCACTGGCTTCACTATGATAAGGACATTGCCCTTTAGACAGAAGTCATTCTGAACCTCCAGTGAACCCTGGAGAGAGCATTTGTTCAAGCAGGTCACCAGTTTCCCCCACTTCACACACTGCTTACTCTGAACTGACCTGAGGTAACTACCCTGCAGCAACACACATCAACTCAGCAACAAACGCATCTAACATTTGACATTATTTTATGCAATCTATATCTCATTCAAGTACTTTTGGCCCTTGTAATACACACTGACACTGTTTAGCACAAAGTGTTTTTTTTATATCCATCTCCCCACTCCCTTTTGACCTATATGTTCAACTGTCACATACAGTAATAGGGCATTTGGTTACCAGTTCTACCTCTTGAATAATGCACAGAGTGGCACTGCAACCTTGCTCTCAGAAGACTGCCCCTTTCACAGCCGGTAGTCACAGTATTTGCACATCTCTCTCTTAGACTTCGCTCTGCAGTGTGTCCTCTCCCACGCGGCTGAGAGCCCCTTCCCAGCTCTACAGTTCAATCAGAGGTCAGAACACCTCCTGCTTCGTTCGGATGGATGAGTGGCTAAGGAAAGCAGAGGTGCCTGGGCTGAGACAGAAGGCTGTTCCCTCCCCTATAAGGGGCACAAACGGACACAAAATTTCAGCCAGGACAGGAAACAGTATGTCCGAATACACCCAGTCTGTCACATTGACTCACATCAACGGACACCATGCCCCCAGGTAGCCCTCCAGGCTATTTCCTGCAACTCCAGACCAGAAATGAAAATGCAAAGTGACAAGCCTTTGCCCTGTGGTGTCTTTCCAAAGGGTTAGCCACTTGCCATACAGACTGAGTTCTACCACAGACTTCATAGAAATAACAAAAAAAAAAAGTTCAATCTTTTCTCCATCTCCAATTCAATGATAAGTCTTATCCTCAGGCAGATAGTCAGCTGGTGTAAAGCAGAACAGTCCTGTAGGATGGCAAAAGTGCTGAAAATCCACAAAGCTGTACCATTTTACACCAGCGGAAGATCTAGACCACTGCACTTAATAAGAATTGGCTCGCAATCAAAGCATTACTTATATTTAGTGTCTGTAAAGAGCTAAAACTAATAAAACATTCAAAAGAGGCAAGAAAAAATACCCCAAAAGAGCGAAGATGTAATTATGTACTGTAATTTCTTAAAGTACTTTCAGCCCCCACATCTCGGTGTATGACTTTATTATTAATGACTTATATGCACAAGTAACAAAGGACAATGCTACCATTTGCAGTTCATAATTATGCCACATGTCTGCCACCATTGATTCACTACTACTAATTTTGTTTAACATACACTGTGTGGAGAACTGTACAATAAATCTTGTGATATAATGCAGTAACATCTCCCAAGCTTACCTATGTGATTTCTCTCATCTTACCCAGAATACAGTTCATCTATTTCATATTCTCTATACACTGTTTCAGGAATTAATAGCGATAAATGCAAGTTTGTATTGCATAAAATGTGAATTATAGTGGAACTGTATTTGCTGAAAGGTCAGTACTGAGAGCATCTCACTGAACATGGTATATCAACTGGGAATCAAAGGTCTAAGAAACTATAAAATGTATTATCAGTGGAGTTGGAACACAATCTAATTTGGCATTCTTTTCAAAGATACACTGCCACGGAAATATTTTACTTGTCAGTGCTTTTCTCCATTTGACACAGATATCTTCTTTAGTGTTATATTCTAAGATACTCTAAGATAAGTTTTACCATTTGTTCTTTTAGCCCTATATAACCAGATCCTTTTACTGATGTCTGAGTAATTAAGGTTAGAGTTTAGATTAATTTTCACAATGATCCAACATATGATTATTACATTATGGGTCTTTGATCTTGAAAATCAATATTCAAAGTTCCTTTTATATTCTGCGTGAAGTTTCTATACTTCTGTAACTAGGGTGTACATAGTTCACAGTTTGTATTATTCAAAGCTCATACAGCAATCTCATGAATATTATTGTTCTAAAATTAACTTTTATGTGCGTTTTATTGCAAGACATTTGAGCAAAGAATAGTTCAGAAGAGGTTATTATGTCTGGACATGTTTTGGAGACAACCAAAACTTTAAAAATCTTTACACTTTAAAAAGTTAAAAAACTTAAAAGAAAAAAAAAAATAAAAAAAGGAGGGGGGGGATTTCCCTAGTGGTGCAAGAATTTGAGGACCAGAAATAATTCAGAATTGGTGAACCACAGCATCCATTACTGTGGAAATGCTATGGATATACTAATACTTGCTGCACTTCTATCTGCTGCAATTGATTGTGATCTGTCTAGGCTTATTATTTACCTACAGATGACAAAACTACTCTTGGTCAGTTCCACGGCTGCAGAACTTTCCCTGTCAGTTTCCAAACATCACCAAAATATCAAACATTCAACACCAAAAATCATCCTGAGCTAGCAGGAAAATTAGTTACAGGAGTTAACAACCCTCTTCAGAGCTTTGTTTTTCCCTTTCTTACGATCCTACCAGTACAATTGTAACCATAAAGCAGTACAGCATGGACAAGTAGGATTTAATGACCCACTTAAAACCAAGAAGTGGAAGTGTGGCTGACACTTCATCTACCATTTATTTACTCTAGCTCAAATCCAGGGAAGTGATGCAGTAGCATTCAGCTCCGGCTTTGTTCACAGTATTATTATAAGCATGTGCTTAACTTTAATCATGTCATTGCTCCCACCCTGGACTTAATTGCTGCCTGGCTGCAGATGCTTTCCAGAATTATGTCTTGAAGTCAGTCGTTAAGATTTATATGCACAGATTTAATGGACCAACTCCAGACTTCTTTGTCACTAACGTCAATGGAGGGAAACGGTCACCCAAGACATCTGCACACTAGCAGGACCATTCCTATACTTCTCGCAGCCACACAGCCTGACTCTACCAACTCCAACTATACTGGCAAGTCCCTTCCCATGGGGAAGAATGACATTTCTCACCTGCAATCAGTACTGGAAAAGGCAGACATACCCAAAAGCTTCATTGCACACTCTACGATAAAGGTGAAACAAGCTCAGTCTAAGCAGTATCTATTCTTCTGAATGTATCCTTATCTATTGTTTTGAATATATTACCTTATTCATTTTATGAAATAAGAGGGCTTATCTCATACCTCATAAGTCAATCTCTTATTCTCTCGTTGCTCATAAGGCAATCTTGTTGCTCATAAGACAATCAGCTTTTTAATCTCTATCAATCAGCTTTTTTAAGATCTCTAGTTTCTATAGCCTTCCAGAAAAAAAGTGACAACAGATAAAGCCTGGTTATCCAAGTGACCTCCCTGATGCCAAAATTCCAGCCTTAAACCATCTTCATCTTCCTCTAAAGAAAGAGCAACAATGATCTGTCCTTATCCAAGATACAGTGTTCAATCTGTGTTGAAGAGGCACAATGGCATATTTAGATTATATCACACATGATATAAAGCCCAACAAGGAAAGTACTTCCCACAGAAATCTCTGCCATTGCTGATAGCCATCCTTTATAAGATGCCAGAGATGTGCTCTGTGCTGTACAAAACAGAATATGATTTAGTTTGTGTATCAAGGTATATAAACTCAAATTAAGAAAGCTGATCATAAACCTGCATTGATTTCCAGCTGCACCAGGGCACTGACTACCATTTGATACGTTCTAGCTGGTGTCAAGCTGAACAAAGTACAAAGATCATACCACTGGCTACTACCATGTCTAGAGCAAGAGAATAAACTGAACGGCCCAGCATGTCTTGACACCTCTACTGCTATGAATTCCACAACAACAAAAAGTGTTTCTTCCCTGGTATCCTAAATAGTAAACAAATAATTTGATATATCCTATAACATAGTACTTCTTTGCCATGTAGATGGGATTGTAGTTCAGATTCATTTACCCCAAATGACTCTTACTTATACCCTGAAATATGAAGTTGCCAACAGTAATCTCATACCAGAAGAGTAAGGAGTGAAAACCCTCCCTTTGTACAGTCCTGTGCAAGCTGGACACCTTTTGTTTCCTTTATGTTTCTCTTATAGACCAGATGTTTCTTTCCTATATAATGTCCTATTAGAGATTTCTGTGGATCTAAAAAGCAAGCAAAAAAAAGTAAAGTATTGGGAAATAATTTTCAGACATACTGAAAAAACATTTCTCTCTGCACAAAAAATAATTTAATTATTCAAAGTGCACAAAAATGGTTTAAAAGATGACATTCATCAATTTTCTTATAACTTCATCGGCATCTGCTTCCTTATACGCTCAGATTTGTTCAGCTACGTAACTGTATTAGTAATTCTTAGGGAAAATATATTTGCAGTTATGCATTAAATAATTTTCATTAGTTAAATGGCGAATAAGGAAGAAAGATGAAAGTCTTCATCCTTTACAAAAAATAAACTCTGAAGTGCAAATATGAATTTAGATCAGTCCACAGAGAAGGGGAAAGGAAAATCTAGTTTGGACATACAGGGACTTCTGATTTCTTCCAGAAGAGAGAACATCGAAGAAACTAAACCCTGCCATGACCCAGCTGCTGTCAGATGCACTTCTGGAACACAACTCAAAGACAAAGAGTGATTGGAGGATTATCCCCTCTTGGAAAGATAACCTGTACTACTAGTTACTATGCATATTTTCATACATCAACAACCACAAAGATGGTGGAGGAAGAATCCCTCACTCCTAGACACAAACCTGGCATGCGTAAGAGCCATGACAAAGTCACTACCTGGGCAGCCACAGGGGAAAATGAAGAGGAGGTCTGCCCTCTGTTTGTACCAAATGAGCTGCTTGAATCTGAAAACTATGGCCATGATGTGAGCCCTTATGCCTTCTTCTAGTGACAAGCTCCAAAAAGAAATAAATGTCAGTATCCAATTTCTTGTTCAGCTGTCATGCTTTTGGCCCTGGAGACCCTTAGTTCAGTTCCCCTGATACGTGTTCACTGCCCAGGAATAGGTGGCTGTACTGTATTATATGTGGATTTCCATTGCAAGACCTGTCAGCCTGGCACCGTTCACAAAATACGAATGCTTTTCTATCCTGACGACTGCTTCATTCCTGTGGTTCTGATGATGAATGAGCAGTAAACATGCCACAAAATTAATTTAGCCCTATGGCAGATCATCGTGAGAAGCTGAAAGTTACAAAAATAGACCCATTCTTGTTACAGCTTTAAGACTGATAGGTAAACCTCATTCACAAAAGGAAACTATAATGACATGAATATAAATGTTAATGTGAGGTTCAAATGCAATTTTAAATATTTATCTTGCAGAGGTAAACAGCCACAGTGAATATCTAAAGAGTAAACACGCATTAAATCAATTCAAGTGCTTGCAAACTGATCTATTCTCAAATACATTTACTTAAAGGCAAAGAGTCTACAATGCCAAGAACTCAGACATTAACTGATGTCAACATACTTGAAAATCAGCTTGTTGTGCACAGCCATGCTCAACAGGTCAGCTCTGCCCAGCAATCAGATTTCCTGGACTCCCTCATCATTAATTCTCAGAACAGTTCTGCTCTCTTCAAAGAAGAGATTGAATATTTTTCCCCAAAAGTGTACAGAGCTGTCAAAAAAAAATGCTCCAAACATTTCCCCGTTTTCTTTGAGATGGAAGAGAGTTTAAAAAGCCCAAATACGGATCCACATTTTATACCATTTTTGTTTTTATTGGCAAAATCCTGGACTAGAACCCCTTGCAGCAGCTGATCCAAAACCCAGAAAGCTCCCATGGGCTGAGCAAACGCTGTGTGAAAATGTTGACTTTTCAATGGTTTTGACTGAATTTATTTTAATGGCTGATATCCAAACATTTCACAACTTACAGCTTTGGAAACAGATGTATTTTTGCCTTTGCTTTTTCTGAACTGTAGTTCTGGCATGCTGACAAAACACAATAGGAAGTTTCACAAAGCACATGGGCCTTCTCATTCAGCAAGACTGAGAAACAGGAATATACAACCATCGAAGACAGTGAGACCTTCTGAAACTTCTGCTGCCCTTTACTAACAAAGCATGTGGTAATATCCTTAACCTGCAAGGCCAATTGCAATGGACACAGAAGCGGGCCATATGGAAAACTGGTATCTCTTCAAATGATTGTATTTCCATATAGTAAAGCCAATGATGTTAAGCTTGTACCAAGAAACAAAGCAGTTAGGAACATTCAGACTCTGCCTCCATATAATCCATTACACAGTTTACGCATTACTACTTAAAACTACAGAATAGGCAAGTAAAGTCTTAATACCCCTCTATTTTAAGTGAATACTGTTTGGACATTTTTTTTTTTTTTTTTAAGTATAGGCACATTCTAAAATTTCAGTATCTCTCAAGACAGAGTAATATTGCACATTGTCAAAGCTGGACTTTACCTGCAAAAGAATTATGATGTTCACTGAAGACTGGTTAGTCAGAGGTCTTTGTAGTTTTACAAAGTGACAAAAAAGACTCGGAAACAAGGATATCTAATTTTCGTCTACATAACATAACTAATTATGCAATTCCTAAATTAAACAAGTCTTGTATAAGCATAATGCACTCATTTATAGGGAATTCCCTCAGTCTAGTTAAGCAATTGCTTTTCTAATTCTTGAGGTATCATTAAAACCTTCCTAATTTGAACAGAAACAGATGTGTATCATAATACCATTGTCAAATGCAACCCTTGATATGTCAATAAATAAATGAAGGAAAAATTATATTTTCCTTATGTGATAAGCAATTACTTGGTACAGAGAGGAAATAACTGCTAATGACAATATTAAGGGTTTCAAGACGTAATTTTATTAAGCTATGAGCATACCAGCATACAACTTGGCACAGAGCAACATTTGTCAAGGTGATTTCCCATTTGCATGGAGCATAATGCATTTTCAACGGAAGAGAAGCTAAAACCCTAGTATATTATTTGCTCTTGGTCACTTTCATAAAACAGCAGGAAACTCCTCAGCTATAATAATAAAACATGCCTAGATACAGAGACCATTGGCAGTTTGAACTGAAGATGAAGGTAGTTAACAGATCAACATCAGATGTTCTTAAATCATGAAGATGCTTATTTTACAGGATGTTATTATACTAATAGATTGTAAAAGAGCTTACAATTACCTGGCTTTAATGTGTTTAACCCCCAAAGACCATCAAAAACCTGCTTTGCAGATAATACTCATCAATTATTACATATCTAAAAAACAATTACTGTTACCTGTTTCAGCTGTGAGGTTCATTACTGTAAACGTACATACTGTAAAACTAGTGAGAAATCTAGTAGAAAATATATTACTTACACATATAAAATACAATAACATGAGATTGTTTAGATAAAATTAGGTAAAACTAAGGTCAGTTAAATTAAATAAACAGACACTTTGACCAGAAAAATGAGGGCTTTTAGTCTAGGAACTGTGGAGCATTTCATAAGAATTGGGTTGAACAACAGCCACTGAAGTTCATCTCCAGTTAAGCAAGTCACTTTCTCCCTGTTACTGCCAAAGTCTCACAGCCTGCTGCTTTGTACCTTCGAGCCTCCAGCAACACCACCTCCCCTTTTTCCTTCCCAGCTGCTTTTCTTGCATATAAGGAAAGGAAGACAGAGCAAGCCAGACAGATCAGCTCAGGTTGGCAGCCATCTCTGGAGAAAACATTCCAAATCAAAGCCTCTTCGCATCTGTTTACCAGGTCCCTTAGGGCTATGAATCGGACTTGAAAAGACCTGCCTGAGGACATGCAGTTTCCATGCCGTGACAAGACCTGGGTCTCCTCTGACAGACATATGCTTCCCATTCTCCTGCCACATTACTCTTAAATTAAGAGGTACAGGGCTCATCAAGCACTGAAACATGGTACACATCACAGTTAGCAGGTAACTACGCTAACCAAAAAGGTGTCATTTGAACAACGAGTTTTCCAAATACAAGTCTAAGGGTACCCTACACATGGCAGTCTGCTGCAGCAAGAACTGAGCCGAAGAGGCCATGCTTGGCAGTAGGTGCAGGTCTTGATATAGGACTGATAGGCACAATTTATGGCTATAATTTTAAACTAATACAAAGCACTGAACTGAAAAGAGCTCAATTAACATGCATGAGGCCAAACTTCCTTCTGACATAATTTCTCCAGCTTCAATGGAACTGGAACAGAAGTGAATCTGGCTCATTATTTCCCATTCTTCTGAAGACACACAGATGATAGTATCTGTTACACTGTTACCGCAGCATGGAAGAAGCTCTATTGTAGGGACCACTAATGCCATATGCTAGGGAAAAGATAAACATGCTTTCTTGCTTCCAGACAATGAAAAGAAAGATTGTATCTGGTCTCACAAACTAATATTCAGTGTAAGCCCTTATACTACATTGCAGGAACAGACATACTCTAACTAAACATGAAACAGGTCATGGATGCAATATTCTGAACAAGTAAATTAAAGATTTTAAAGACTATCCTCGGCCAAAAGTAAAGAAGTGAAGGGCCTAATCCAAAGCACACTGCAGATATGGGAAATCTTACTGCTAACAGTGTGTTTTGCTCACTGTCCAGACTCTACCCAGGTATGTGGTTGTGTCTCACAGTCTCACATCTAATTTTTTCTTTTTTTTTTTTTGCTTTTAAATTGAAAACTGTGGTCCATTTTGCCTATCCCTATTTAACATGTTTGATCTTGATTTGCTGATAGTTGCTAGGCTACATGCCAGGCTTTCGAAAAGGAGATAAACTGGTCCCATTTGCTCTTTTTACACACAGTACCAGTTCACACATATGTTCCCTACACCTGTCCTGCAAACTAAGGGTCACAGTTAAAGAGCTATTTCCTGTGGAATAGGACACCTGAAAATTTTGAAAGCATGTTATTCTGTGCTTTTAGCTTTAATCAGCGTTTTTTACTTATGCAAACATTGCCACACAGGGCTTTGAACAAACACTGTATTTAGCCATACTTGATATCCTTCTAGCACTTAGTCCCTTTCCTTTTCAGCAGTAGCAATCCAAGAGATTTCATTAGTCACATTCTACTCTAGTCAAACATTCCCACTGAGGAACAGCAACTAATTAAGCACATGAAGATTAATGAAAAATATAAGGAAAGATACTGCCGTTGTTAAATTTAAAATAGCTCCTGTGCCACTATTTAAAAAATTATCTATCAAATATCATTATAGCCTCATTTGAAGAAATGGTAAGAATTAATATTAACAGCAAATCTTCATTTCTTCACTAGTCACTAGCAATTACAAGGCCAAATACCAGCAGTGTGATATCTTCCTTTATTTCTATGGAAAATAAAACACAGTTGCAACACTAGGCCAGGAAGATAAAAGCATGGCTCAAGACGTTCCCTAAGAAAACAGATACTGATAGAGGGACACCGTAGGTCAGATTTCACAGGTAGGTCATGTTCTGCCATCTGTTAACGGTATCACTGAGTATTATCAATTGAGACAGCATGCACAGTTGGCTGATGAGACACTAGATAGCTATATAGCTGCATTAGAAGAATTAGCCAGGACACATCAATTTGGTAACCTTACCGTAATGAAATGATAGATGACCAACTGTTGGGAAAGGCCACAACTTCCTGGATCCATGCACTATTACCTTCTGAATCAAAGTTGACACTGACAGGAACATCTCTCCTTATGTGGAACAAGCCTTCAAGGAAGCCAAGGCTCTTGAAATAAGAGTATAAATGTAAGCTCAGGAGAAACTGAGATGCAAAGAAAAGCTTTGTGTTTAGGGCAGGACGAATCGCAACATGTCCTGAAATGGTTCTTCCTATTGCTTTTTGACAGCTGAAGCAACATCACTTCCTTTGCTAAAAGGGGCTTAGAAGAGTAGATTTGCTTATGATTAAATGCACCAGTGTTTAATAAGTAATAGCATTTACATAAATAAGTTGAAGCTACTGGTGCTCTCCTGGCTTAGAGATAAGTCCAACGTCTGCATGCACAGACTTAAAGTGCTTTTGTCATGGCCAAGGTGCTACCCAAATGTCCCAGTTCATGATGAAAAACTAAAGGCCAACCTTTTTAAAATGCTGTGTTAAATTCTGGCCTTCAGATTCTGACTTCCTTGAAGCCATAAAGTTTGGCAACGAATTTTGGACCAGGCCATGGTTTTGCCATAGGGTCTGAGGTGCAGCTATAGGTTCCATCACATTTTGCCGAGCCTTTGCAAACATCTTCCATCAAGTGTGGCTGATAAAACAGTGAAAATTCTCTGTTACTTACCATCCCACCAAATGTGTTAATATTTCAATGAATTAAGCTGCAATTATTTTTCTCCCACCTTTGGGAATATGCTACAACCCATACAGAAATGGCTTGTTTCCTTGCTTCACATCTCAGCCCAAATTTGCTCACATTAAAAACCCTATTTGCTCATCATTATGAAGGGGCAGTGTCTGACCCTAATTCTCATGGGAGCCAGCTGGCTGCCTTGGCATGTGTAGCAAGATAGACACACCACAGACACTGCAGTCACAGAACATTCAAGACAGCTGCTAAGACATTTTTTGCAGCAAGACCATAAAAGTGCCTGTGATGTTTCTGGCTAAATTGGTAGGAAAAAAGAATGCTTCTTGCATGAGCTGAAAATGAGAAGGTATAATTAAATCAACTCTTGATACTGAAACAACACAGTAATGGTTTCTCTCCCTCTCTCAAATGCACAAAGTTCAGGCTGGTCTGACCTGGTTACTGAAGCCCAGGATGACAAAAGAAATGACCCAGTGGGAGACGGAATCCCTCTGGGCACTTGTCAGCATGTGGTTCTGAGCAATGGGAAAAAACTGGTATACCACGGGCTCATCAGCAGCTCTATGTGGTAGGTGTCACATACCTGTGAGTCATGTCTTGTTTAAGGCACACTGCTCTGAAACCTGTTTGTTGTGAACAGTTTTCTTTAAGAGCTGACTGACTGCAGGGTAACACTGAGAGTGGACCTGTAGTCATGGCTGTTGGAACAACCACAAGAAACTTGCTCGCAGGCTTGGCCTGGAAGGAGAGAGTGGCCATAAAATCTGAATTTGGCCATACTTTGTATTTTATTTTATTTTTTTAAATAGCAGCCAGAAAGCCAGACTGCTAAAGTCATGCATGACACCCATGGGGATCACTAAGCTTCCTTGGTGGTCATTAACCACGGTTTTCCATGCTCCATTTGAGCTTTGCTTCTACTTAGGAAAATGACAGCAAGAACAGTTTTGTAGCAGTCTACATATTTTGGAACATATTTTACTCTTAAGCTCACTTGGGTCAGCAACAAACCTGGCCCTTCAGGAAGCCTTGTTTTCTTTTCTATCATCCGCCGCTTGGGGTATAACAGAGTTTGAATTGTTACTTTCCAAATAGTAGCATAAGCAATGATAAACATCTTATATTTGGCCTTCAGTTCCCTTCTAAAAAAAATAAAAAAAATCAGGAGTACATGGGACTTGTTGAATACATAACTGCATCATTGCAGACAAAACACTAACTACAGCTGCATTAGAAGGCTCTTGAGTAGATACATACTTTTCTTAGATACTTCGTTTAAATGCTCTAGGTATTAGACTCATTCCCCCACTCACTTTCATATATACAAACAGCAAAATCACCTAAGATAGATGTATAGAAAGATGCTTAAAGAACTGCCTAGACAGTGACATGCAGAACATTAAGTAGATCCTTCTGGCCTTGGCATCCAAAAAATACTAAATCCCTTGCTCAACAGAAAGAGTTAAAACCACAAGCTTTCAAATTTTTCCAACTACACAAGAATTATGCAGTATTTTTAAGCTGATCTTCTTCAGGTTTAGCCTCTGCACACGTCCATACAAACGCGCTGCTTACAGATGCTCTTATTTGTATACAGTCTTCCATTACTTTCTTATGGAGTAGAAAAGTTACCATTAGGGTACAGTAACAAACCTGCACTCAAGCAGACTGCGTATTGTGTGCACGCTAGTTAGCAAGGCATCTTTATTATAGCTAAGCAGTTAAATATTGACCATGAAGTTGAGCAAAGGCACAAATGCTTTATCTAAATTACCTTTGATCAACGGGTTTGAGGAGGTTACTGAAGATAAAACAGTCTACAGGCCTTACATGAAATCAGCCCACATACACACCCCGCTATGGAACTATCGGCAAAACCCTTCCGAGACAGATTGCAGTCTTATGGCCCAGGACTTACGTATGACATAACTGGTCTATTGAAGTTCATGCTGAAATACATTACCAAGAAATACTAACAGTACGCTGTTATTTACACAAAAAGAGGGCTGTATCCACCTCACCTCACTCATTTATCTGAGACCGCTAGCAAGAGCGGAGACAGCAGGAGTAGAAATGAGGTCCTCAAGTAATGCCACACAGCAGAAATTGAGCTTTGCTCTTTGTGTGGGGAAATAAAGGGCAGTGCAGAGATATTCCTGCCAGTCTGAGTTACATCTTAGACACTGCATGGGCCCAGCAGGTATCCATGCCAGGAGATTTCCAGACGCCAGGTAAAACAGGGAGGCATTGCGTTATCACCAATCAGTGGGAGAGTTTAACAAAACAAACAAACAAAAGAAAACACACCCACACCTAAATAAAATAATTTGATTACATTTTTTCCTGATCTGACCTTTTCCCCCCCACGTTCACACACCCTCTCCCACACACAGATCAGGACTAAAACAGCTAGAGGGGAACAGAAGAGGCAAAGAGCTCTGAGGAGGTTTCATCTACCCTTAAAGATGATGTTGCAAGCAGCCCTCAGCAGTGCCATCATCAACATGCTGCTCCAAGCAAGCACCCACTTTCCTCTGCCTAAAGCCACCTCGTGCCACATGCAGCATGAAGCTGCCACGTTGCCCGTGCACATCCGAGTGCTCAGCTTGTCCCCAGATGCTAACAAACATGCCATTCAGCCAGGGGCTAATGGAAAGGGGAGATGGCACAACACTGCGTGACATAAGAGGGTGAGAAGCACCCAGGGAGAAAGCAACCACAAGCATCTCACTTAATCCATGCAGTTGGGATAGGATTTATGCACCAGCCTGATTTGCAGATGTGAGATTGCAGACAGGGAGAGAAAGAGAGGATTGCTTTCAGTCGGAGTGTTGAGCTGTGCTGAGCTTGGACCCCTCCCAGCACCATCCCCAGAGGAGATGGCCACTGGGCTGGACGTGCCACTGCTCTGCTCCGGCCCCGCAGCTCACGTGGAAATGACGGAGGGAAGCAGAGCACTCCAGTTACCATGGCATCCCTGACAGCAGCCCTCCAAGTCTTACACTAATGATTTTGGAGCCTGATGTTTACATGCTTAGTTTAAAAGTATAATGATTTAGGATTCGACGGGATTACACCAGAATAAAAGACAAGCATTTTGCCCTGAGGCCTTCTTTAAAACTTAGACACATCACTTTTAAATACGCCTACTAGCATTTTAGTGTACCTTGGAGATGTTCCTGCTCTGGCATGGCATCTCAAAAGCACAAGAAGAGGAAAACGCAGGTCTTCATCATCTACACTATAGTAGAAATGGGGGAGGTTGGTTTCCCCAAGGAAATGGTTTGGGGCTAGTGTATGGAATCTTTGTAATTCAGACTTTCTAATAAGACTCTGACGGTAAAGGCTCCTAAATCTCAGTGCCTTTTGATTGATAAAGTAGGAGCATATCCCTGGGCAGAATGAGGACAACAGCAAACATGCTTTAAATTAAAGGGAAAGCAAACTGAGCAAGATGTGACCCAAATAGCTGAGTGGAAGGGTACAGGCAGAGTTTCTTGTCCAAGCCCCAGGGAATTTGCCAGGCACTGTTCAAACACGCACTGCTGCCCCAGCACTGTGCGGAGGCCCCAGAACAACAGACCCAGACAGTGACTGCATTCACAACCTCATGCACTTTTTGCTCAGTACCTCCTACCATGGCCTAGCCAGACAGAAAAAACAAGGACCAACTAGAAGCTAGAATTGCATTTACCACTGATGTTGCTAAATGTCTAATTGTCACCATTATATGGCTTCAACTTTTTTTTTTAAATAAGTTTCCCATAATTATTTCAAGCTTTTGGCCTAATTCCAGTGCAGGATTTAATAGGACTTATTCTGACAAGATATAGGATATTGTCCCAGTAGAGTCTCATTTGGAAATTGGCCACCTGCAATTACCAATGAGCAGAGCTGTGCAAGATTAAAAGCACAGGCAGTATAATTTCTACCTTGTGTCCCAGGCTCTGTGGATTTGTTACTCATCCAGCCTGTCCATCTGGGGAGCAAACAGCATGTACTCTTTGATGAGAAACTCTGGCCAACCGACCAGCTGTGAAAAAAATAGATTACTCTTGTCATTTTTTTCTCCCAGGTAATTTGCTGGGAGTAAAAATATAATTTCTTTGAAGGTTTGCAGTTAAAAGAAGATCCAAAGGATGGGTCTTATTTATATTTAAAAGTTCAACACACTTATTTGCTAAATCTAATTTGAAGATATATCACTGATGGAACAGTGCCCTGTTCTTTGGGATGCTGGAAAAGTGAATTTCTATTATTCAAAATACTGTCAAAAACACAATGGCTGTTAAAGGAAAAAGTTCCTTCTAAACTCACTTCTACACTTCATAAGAGAAAGCAGACATTATTAAAAAAAATATTAAGAAAATGATTTAAAAAAAAAAAAAAGAAGAAAGAAATATGTTCCTGCTGCACCCAGGAACCTGAATGGACATATCTTCTCTTACATAAGAGGGTTTTGTGCAAAATTCCACGGTTCTTTTGAAATTTTAAGTTAAGAACAGGTCAGTGACCTAGACCTGCTCTTAAAAGGCCGATTGCCAGTAACAGACGAAATGGCATTATAATATGATAATGATATTTTTTGGCTTATGTTCAGCTGTAGTTGCAGGTCTGTGAGCAGCTCAGACATCACACTCGCTAGTGGTTACTGCTTGAGCTAAAGAAGAATTTTCTGCTGTAGCTTCCAAAAATATCTCTAGAAAACATCACAACAGGCTGCCAGAAAACCCATCTTTCTTGTGATAGAGCAAGAATCCAAGCAGATCCAGATAGTACACAGGGGGGTTTAGAGGTATACAAGAGATTTCTGCTCTGTGCTTTTTAGACCTTGCATGTGACGAAACTAGATATGCATGTAGGCTGTTGATCTTAAAAAGTTCTTCAACACTTTGTCCCAGCCACCAAATGATTTTAGGAAGTTATTGGTGATTAGCACATTAGCAGGATTTACCATTCAACAATGGTCAGTAGAGTCTAGAGAGCTTCTATGTATAGATTTAGGTCTAACAGTGCAAGAATCACCCTCTCTAGGTTGCTGGCTCTGTACATGTAGATCATGTCATAATACATACAGTGCTCTCAAGTCTGTATGACCCCAAGCTACATCATGAGAAGTAAAACACTTTTATATCAGCCTGCTGTTCCCAACCACCTGCCACAGTATTAAAATTAAAAAATAAATCCTATTTTTTTATACCTAAACAAATATAAAAATTGCAGAAAAAATAATCTGAAGTAGAGAAAATACTGTTCTGCCTTATCATTCCCCCATTAACTCTGCTCCACATGGTACCAATACCCTTCCTTTCCATGTGTACTGTACTTTAAAAACTAGGTAATGGAGAAAGATGGATCTCAGTAATTATGAAGAGAGAGAAGCCACAACAGGAGAATCGGCGCTTGCTGCGTGTAATGCAGCAATTGCTAACCTGACCTGACTGGCAGAGGTCATGCAGAAGGTATGACTTCTGGTGCTGATGCCTCTGACTTTGAGCACCAAACTCCCCCAGATAACTGATAGTTAGTCAGAACAGCATCTTCAATGTTAAAAGGAGAGAGAAGAACAGATGTGTTCCCCCCGATTGAGAAAAATCTCTGATAACAGCTGAGCTGTCAAAAGAAGATGATGGCAGGGAACCTGCACTACAAGCTACTGTATAGACTACTTACTCCTATGATGTCAAAGATGGAATATCTCAGGGGACAGCACTTATCCGGCATAGGCAGTGCTAAAACAATGAGATGTGTGCTTTAGCAGAGATGACCTCAGAGATTAAACAACTGCTTCCTGTTCTCATATTCAAAATTACCTTTGGTCTAAAGAAATACAGAGAAAAAAAAAGTCAAAAGGCACTTCTTATCTTGCCTTTAATATTTGTATATTTCAATTTATCACGAAGAAATACAACATAATTCCTGGTGGCTTATGAGTACAGATTACAGTCCGATAGACCAGTTCACCTTGTAAGACTCTCATAATCTCATTTAAAGTAAACTTTCCATAGAGATACTAATGGAAAACACCTACCAATGATTTAGTAGAAATTAGTGGTAAAAATCCTACCACCTTCAACTACTTTTCACCCCAAACAGTTACCACATTTTTCTGATTTTTACATGCATGTATAAAAGCAACATGGAGGCACCTCAAGATATGCAGTAAATTCAGCACTCCGCCTTTCTTCAGCAGAAATAGTCTTTTCTCAATGCCCACAGAGGAAGAGGATTTCCACAAAACGAAGAACAAACCCTAAGGCTTCTTGCTTTATTTGTCTCAAACACTTTGGTCAGTTATAAACTCCCATGCATTACCCACACTAAGTCATGTACAACTCATACATGATCTTAGATATACTGGACTATTCCCAACATGGAGGCAGATTCTCACGTAAATCATGTACATCAGCATATAGGTCACTGACTTCAGCCCAGCGATGCTGATAGATACACACACACACTCATTCAAGTAGAAAATATTTGCTGTTTTTACACAAGGCTTGTTTCTGAAAGTTTCTGACATGTTTGATACAGTAAACAACCTCTGCTTTGAACTGCACCTATACCAGTCACCCTCAGGCAGGTCTTATGCTGGATTAAATTCAAAAGTTCCTCCAGATGAAGGGTAAATCACAACCTTAGAAACTTTGATAGTACATTTTTTTTTCCAGAAAAGGATGTCTTGAAGTCAATGTGATCAAAATGCATGATTGCTTGTTTAGTTATATATAAGTAGTCACTCCAATAGAAGTTGGTCCAAATCAGGGGTTTATGGCAATCTAAAACCCAAGAAAAAGTCAATGTCAAATGTCATCAAAAACATCAATGAAGATTTTTTTTGTATCCTGAAGTGCCAGAATTCAGAAGTCAAACCATTACAGAGAAATATATATCACAAGAAATACATCTATACACAGAGAAACAAGAAATATACATATGTATATGAAATACAGATATCTCCCATCCAGTATTTCAAGGGATTATAATCATAATCAATGATTTATCATAAATAGAAGACCGCTACTTTTTTCCATTCATGATATAGGCAGCTGTAGTGAACATTATAAAATACTGACTCAAAAGAAAACAAATGTGTATTGACTGCGCTGAAATCTATCTACTGGTGAATATCTCCATCACAAAGAGGGGCTGACGCTGGATTAGGAGCCATCTAATCCTGAAAAATTAGTCTTTATCAGGCCTGTGCACAGGAGTAAGTTTCACACAATGAAGGCAACATGATTCCACTGCGCAAGGCTGTGTTTTAAGTAAAATGGACAGAAGGCAACATGCCCAAAACCTACAGTGTTCTGCTGCTACATGAGATGGGAGATACTTAGCCAAATATTCTGCTGGCATATATCCATTGACTTGGAGTCAGAGCAGTACAGAATCTGCTAACAATTAACCATATTCATACACACAGAAGTACATTGACATGAATACGTACACGCACAAGCTTATTCCTCACACAGTTCCCACATTAGTTGTCTTATGGGTACAAAAAGATACATGCTCATATTTTATACAGTACATTTGAAGTTTGAGCTACAAAAGATTCCTGCATGTAAACGTATGGGTACATTTCCTCCAAGTGGAGAGGTATGTCAGGAGAATATGATTTCACAGCCAGATCTGTAGCAACCACCTCCAAGATAACCCCAGAGGCAGCTCCATGGCCAGCTGCTCAGAGTTCACAAAGAATTCAGGCAATAAGCCAGAGCCAAGCCCAGATGCCACTATTGGGAACTTTCCAAAGCTTTACATCTGGATCCCACTCCTGCCAAATGCCCCATCTGCCTACGAGGTGATAAATTCCACCTCTCAGAGGACAAGTAGCAAGACAACACAGCAGGGAAAGAGAGCACCAACAGCACCAAATCGATAAGAGACAGTTAACACTTGGTGGGAATTTAAGAAAAAAATTTCTCAGTATTGTCTTCCTATACTAGCCTCCCAAAGAAGGCCAAAAATGGTGCTTTTACATGGCCTTCAGCTAGTGGGCTACTGAGTAGGACAACTACTTTCAGTAATGCATGGCAGAAAAGATATCCAGGAGACCTAAAGCAACAAGATATTAGGCAAGTGTGCAAGGGCAATAAAAAAGGGGGGGGAGGAAGGGGATCTCCCCTCCACCCCCCTTTTCTCTCTTTCCCTGCCCCCCAAGATATCAAGGAAAAAAAATCTCAGGCAGATCTGAAGAGTACAAGGGGATGAAAACTGAGTCCCAACATTGGAGCATCAATATATGAAGCTGCCAAGGGGCAGGACCATCCTTAAGAAGAACTGTAGGATTTTAAAAGATAGGTTGTTCTGCAGAAGAAATTAATAGTTCTAAAGTAAAAAAATGTATTCCTTCATGCTCATGAACAGCAGGGAGGAAATAAAAACTGCACAAGAACAAAATATGTATCTACTAGTGGGGCAGCATGTCAGATTTTTGCAACTGAGGACAATTTCATAGCAGCCAAAGAGAAAGAATTCAGTCCATGTGAAGTCACAAAGGACATTCTGTAGCTGGAACTGTATAGTGAGGAGAGATTAAAAAAATACTGTGAAAAGAGTTCTACGTGATTTAGGGTTTCTATTGCACCCCTTTTGGGCACCTGCTCCTTCAGAACTGGCAGTAGCTCAAACCCCTCTGAATTTCATAGAATCATCACCTCCTCTCTCACACCAAATTGCAGAAAACTCAGCTTGGTGTGGGATCTTTAGTGAAGAGGACTTCTCTGGGGAAAAAAAAAAATAGCATTATATAGCTCAAAGCCTTTGTGGTATCACTATTGTTAACAGCAATAGTTGGTACATCACTCCAGAAAACTGCAATTATTTTTCAATAGGGCTGAGAATTTGTGGAAAGCTTACATGGCCTCCATGCTTAAAAATGAATTAATGGCCAAACTAGAAATCTACAGAGCTGTAATACAGGCAAAGATCCTAAAGTCAGTGATAAGGCACGGAAGACTATTCGGACAAGCTGCACGGCGAACAGTCCAAGTGGATTTCTAAAGGGGAGGTCATGCTTAGCAAAGCTTTTGTGAGCACAACAATGAGAAGCTGTCAGGACTGAAGCTGGAAATAGAAGGTAGTTGACTCCAGGAATGCTTTTCTATACAGTATTATAAAACACTAGCATATAAAGATGAATAAGTAGGGCAATGATCACACAATTCATAGGCAGGAAAACAAATTTAGTACTACATCTAAGGTCTGTGATTAGTAATAGATGGGTTCAGTTTGGAAAGGAAAGGTAGAAGTGACTTGTGTTGCAATTTGGCTTTGTGCAGGACCCAATTAACAAATAGGGCACAACAGCACCATGGAGGAAGCAACGAAGTTTACTTCCTGCTGATATATTCAGAACTGGCTGAAGCATTCAGTCCTAGACACAAAAGAAGCTAGATTAAAAAAAAAAAAAGTAACTGGCAAGCCAGTGACTTATATCCAATGATAATTAAGCATTAAATATCACAGTGAATGGTGAACATAGTACTGCTTGAGGCTCATCAAGTTAACAACCCTTTGTGCAAGTTGCTATGTAAACAGAATAAATATCATCCCCTCCTCTAAAGGCCTTACAACTATTAGACAAAATAGAAAATACATGACACAGCATGACAGACATTTCAAGAAGATTAAAGCCAACAGTGAACATGCTGAAGATACCATGGTGAAAATGGTCCAGAGAACAAAGGCCAACAAAAACTGAAAACCAAACAAAGGTCTGGTATTTAGAAGTTCTGGAAACAGCCAAGTATGAGATCAAAACACAACTGCACATGAGCAAACCAAGAAGATGCTCTGTGTACACGAACACACATGCACACACACAACAACACAGATACAAGGGGTTAGACTTCCCTGGAGAAAGAAGATCCAAGCTCTCAGAGGCTGCAGAGTAGGACCACAATTCTATATAGCAATTCTATATGCCATCCTCATCTGATTCCCATGAAGTTGAACTTTTGCAAACTGTCCCACAGGTTGTTATGGGGAACTATTTATCTCAGCCTTGTTCTTTGCAAGTGCACGCTGAAAGCTCTGGCCTGGCTGTAGCTGTTGGTATCCGTCCCACTCTTTTGCCAGCTCTCCCTCCCTTTCTCCACATACACACCGTTTGTCTTCTCTGTCAACAAACACAGCTGATCTAGTGGAAAGAGGCAGCAACTTGTCCAGCAGGCACCATGAAGGAAAAATAAATGCAAAATGGATCAAGTCTAAAACTATTTTCACCAAAAATCTATCTCAAATTTTAGTCTTTAAAAATGGTCCATAAAACAACCCACAACTACACAGAATAAAACATGCCAGTTTCAGCAAAACTGAAGCTCTGAAGAACAATATGAGGAATCTTCCCTCTGTGGGATCAATTCTGGGTTCTCCCCCCCAAAAAAAATCATTTAGAAGATTTTTTTCACTCATTGGAGTTTTTAATATTATTATTATTTTAATCAGTTGTAATGGCCACTGATCATGTCTTTATTCTGAGTTAACTACTATTGGCATGCTGCAGTGCTACTTACGTTTGCTTTATATTCATTAAGATTGCAAGGCACAAAGCATGGCACCAACTTTAATTCTGGCAAGGATTGTCTGCCTTAGTGCTGCATAGGTATCTATATACCTGTGTAGCTCAGCCTTTCATATGAAACTGCCACCTCTTCCTGGAGATCCAGCAAGCTACCAGCAGAACCAAGATGAGCTTTAAGTTTGCAGCTGGATTCACCACACAACGCACATGGACTATGGCAGAAATTAGTTTTATGTCCCTTGCCCCATGTTCACCTCAAACAGAAAACAAAAGTGTCATGAAAACAGAAGTGTCATGAATACGAAGGACTCCCTTGTGAAAATGAAATGTGTAGCTGTAGGCAAGTCTTCATGTGACTGTTGCTATTGTGATATTAGGTGAAGGTTCACGTTCCCAAATACATACCTGGTTATAATCCCACTGAAGCTGTGGAACCTGTGACAAACCTGCCACTATCATATTAATGCCAGAAAGAATCACATTGGTCTTTTAGAGTCACTTTCTGCAACATTCAAGTCATTCAAATTACCTCCACTCTACTCCCAGTAGACCTCAACATTCTGTTGTATGATAAAAAACAATTGCTTAGAACTATACTTTGAAAGGTACCTGCATTTACACACAAGCATCCATGGCCTGAATGGGAAGAAAAATGTAAGAATGGGATGCAGAGCTGCCAACATGCTCAGCAGGAAACTGCATACACCAGCCCATAAAGCAGTGCTGGCAGAACTGGTATGACTTGATCCTGCACCTCCTGAGGGATTAGGCACATCATTCTGGATTGCCAGAAACACTTTTGATGCCTTGGGTTTCACTACCATGAACCCACAGCAGAATTTTTACACCTAAATTGTCCCTCTCAGAAGGAAACTGGCATCAGCCTCAAATCACTGTGGAGGTGGTTGTTGCAGACAGTCTCCACTAAATACACCAGTTGAGATGATTAGAGCAATAGGAGACTAATGTCCCAAGAATTTCCACTGCTGCAGCAAAGCCATGGATCAGAATTTGCCACACCTTAATGATTATCTGGAATTTCTCTAATACTTTCAACTAATATTCTAATTCAGCTTTACAATGTTGTGATCTAGAGGAGCAGGAACAGAACTGGACTTTCAGCACAGAATTTTGGCTTTTATTGTTGCTTTTTAGAATTTAACACAGATAAATTCCCTCGAGTCCATTTCATTTGGGGGATATCACAGGAAAATTTTGGTCCCAATAGGTGCTAGATTGACCTGCTCTATTTTCCAGTGTTGAAAGTCAAAGATTTACGTACATTAGTAGAAAGTCAAAATCTCTTTCACAAGAAGGCAACAGCACAGCTTGTTGCCAAAAGAGCAAAACTACTTTCTGCCATGGCTGGAATGCATTTCTGTGAAGGACTGAGCACCACTTTGATTTAATGGAAGAGCAGTACTGCGTTTCTGTATATCAGCCAGAGTAAGATTAATGCCTTCTGATGTGAGACTACTGCACACCAGAGAGAACTGACTGACAGAAGCATTAACTAATGTTCATAACATGATGGTTTTACAATCAGTATCCTCATATCTTTTTAACCAAGTGCTCCTATAAAGCAGTAGGCAAGAACACATGTCACTTCAATAAGCCTCTAAAACCTAAGCTCAAAATCTAGCTGTTTGTGCACAAATATACACACCTCTGTGTGCATGTGCACACATATACGCTCTGCGTGTAATGTCTTCTAAGAGGACTGCTTGTAATTACTGGTACAGAGTTGTACAAGCTGAGAAGAATTACCACATTTTTATGGAAAATAACAGCATTGGTGAATTAGGTGTTTTCCAAAGCTTAGAGAGATTATTTGTGATTCTTGAGGTCCTCCTCTGAGAACTCTGTGGAGTATTTATGTCATGTTATAACAGGGCACATTTTTAAGTTGGTACAAAAGCCTACGTTGTTGCCAACCAGTAGTCATGTTGATTTACAACAAACTCAAATATAGCTTACAAGCGGGAAGCCCAAATTCCAGCTTTGATTTGTCTTTTACTGCAAAACTGAAATTGAGCCATTTTCAGGTTAGAGATGAAAGAAAACAATATGCTTGTAGACTCAGGCTCAGTTCTAAGCAAAAGGAAAACGAAGAACAACAGAATTAGTATTCTGAAGCATGTGTTGAACTCTACTGAGCTGGAGCCTTCTCATTTATCCATTGCTGGTCTGCAAAATTTGAGCATGTGCCCAGCTTCAGAAAGACTAAAATCAAAACTATTTCTACTTTTCCTCATCAACAATGCAGATTAATTCATTAAGAACTAAGCAAAGATCATCAATCTAGTTTCCAGGAAATCAATAACCAAGTCCTATAGGTTCAGATTGACCCATCCCTATTCTCAGTGGAAAACAATTAGTGGGTTGAGTGCTACTAGAGTATATTGGACCAGTTCTAATAGAGATGTAATGGATAGAATTAAACTGGTTTAATTAACACCTGCGTATTGAAAGACATATAGAACAGGCCTGTCCAGAAATCTACAAGAATTGTGATCCCAGTTTGAATCTTCTCTTCCAACTGCTCTTCAGGGGAAAAATAAAAAAAATAATAAAAAAATCCAGTCTCTTGACTCCAGTCTCTGTCCCACTATTTTGCTCTGCAGCTCCCTCCCAATCAGGGCAACCTTGGAGGCTTTGCAGAGGCATTACCATGAGGAAGTATCCCTCTGCTGTGCCCTGTCATTTCCAAGAGGACAGTTAAAGGAAGCAGAGGTGAAGTTATACAGAAACAGCCAGTCAGATCAGCCTTGTATGACAGCATGCACCCTTGATATAGGTTGGTCTACTGTGGGGTTTTGTGAGGTGTAGTCAATATTTGAAGAAATATCTTTTAAAAAAAAAAATCCTTTCCGTTCTCTATTGATTCATTTAAATAAACAACAGTAGATATTCACTCAATTCAGATGTAGTTCCATTTTGCATCCAACATTATAGCAACCTGAACCCTGGAAGAGCTGCAAGCCCCAATACAAACCATACAAAGTTTTTCTCTCTTTCTCTAATAGAAGTATGAAGTAAGAATAAAAGATCTCAAGCCATCAAGCCCACATCTTTGCTCAAATGACACTGGTCTTAGTTCTATACATTTAAGGTGCCATCTCCCCACCTGTGTTCGTACTTCTGTAGGTATGTTCTCTGCATTTTAGCCGGATGATTCTATTTGAGTTAATTTCTCATTCACATCCAGTGAGTGTCCCTCTTTGAAGATTAATAAGAGGTTAAAAAGAAGATTCATTAGACAGCAGTGCATTCATTCTTTTTAAACTCAAAACACTGACACAGCTCAAGCAGTTACCTCATATCTCCAGGTTCCAGCAGACTACATGGCAGGACTGATAACCAGCTGCAAATCATTTCTGTGCCTGTGAACATGTTAAATAGAGTGTTTCTGTTCTGCGCAAAAGAATTCCTGTATGATCATTCTGTTTCTCCTTAAGACTTTTTTGCTACTGCTTTTATGTTTCACCAAGAGTGGGGAGAAAAAATTAACAGATTTCTGTTCATCTTTTTCTCTATAGCCACAGTTCGGAGTGGCACTAGAGCAGATAATGTGTTTGACCTAGTGGGAGTGGTGGGGGCCTGAGGGCACCATGCTCTCGTGCTCTCTCCCTTTCTTTGGGACCCTGCAAGTGATGGACAGAGGATTACGAAAAGATGAAAAGATTCCTTTTAAGCTGCTGTTGAAATTAACTGATCAGACTGTCATCTGTAGGGTCCTGCTCTTCCTTTTCTTGCATTCTCCCTGCTGTGGGAATGAAACTCTGCAAAGAGAACAAAAGTGCCACTCAATTCAACTAAAAGGAGTTCTCTGAAATGGCAAGCTGTTAATGTATATACTAAAGATCACCTCCCATTGTGCTTGTCAACGAGTTTGCCAATCATTTAAGCTAACATTATCTTTTTGCTTTATCTTAAGTCTGTGGGTTGCCATAACAAAACTGAAAAAAAGAAATCTTCAACACTTCTTCGTCTGGAGGAAGATAATTGATGGCACATTAAACTTGGGTCTATAAAGGCTAAGTACCAATCCCTGTTCAACTCAAGTCAGCAAGGTACAGATGCTTGGGAAAAGAGCTCCGCAAAATTCAAGCAAAATCCAGCTGCAAAAGAAAGTTTTCACAAGTATGTATCAGGGATACTCCGATCAGTGAGCAATACTCACCATGCTACTGCAGTACAAGACAAATTGAAGGACAACATTCCCAAACAACTGATTTGGATTGGGGGGGCGGAAACACGACAAGAAACTTACAATGTATCCACTGCAGAAAGAGGTCATACAACAGGGACAGACTAGTTCTGCAGTATGAGATGGAAGGGGACAAACAGTGCAAATCAAGACTGTCAATATTCTTTGTGGGGGCTGTCACCTTTAGGTGGAACTCCTGAAATAATGAAGTCCTGTTTTTGTATTAGGGCATGCAGGCAAGACTCAACACATCACCGTGCATAATATTTAGGTGTTGGCATTGGAAGTCTTTTGGTTGAGTCACTAATGATTCAAGGAGGTGATTATGATCAAGTTACAGGTTTGAAAAGTTACAGGGTTGAAAATAAGTGTGGTTTTCTGCACGAAGGGGTGCATGGTTGAGGGCAAACAAGAGAAAAACAGCTGATGAGCCAGGTATCTCTGTGGAAGAGAGACTTATTGCTACAATTGTTGTTCTTTTTGTGTGTCAAGATCACCATTAGAAATACATGCTTCCCATGCAAGGGTGCAACACAGCATAAATTAGGTGAAGACTATGCTCAGATCAATATTCATTTAGATTGTAAAAAGGTGTCATAGCTTAGAAGTCTCTAGAATTATAACTGCTGTCAATAAGGGAATGTTCATTTGCAGACTCTCACAGATTACAAACATATTTGCTATCAGGTAACGTAAAAGCAATCTAGAACATTTGGGAACTTCTGCTATCTTTATATTAAATATGGCTTATGAGAAACAATACCTGAGTGCATGCACACACCTTGTATACGCAAAGGGCTTTCAAGCTGAAAGGAATTTAAGGACACTGGAAATTTCTTCCCTTTTCCTTCTTCATATGTGCATACACTATACTACCTAGACATACACAGGCACCATAGCTTTGAAAATGCTGGGACACCCTTGTAGGTAAGGCATAAAATTTCTAGTCAGAGTTACTAGCTCTTTAGAGAAGACCTTACTTTAAATTATCTCTTCTTCCTTTCATCAAGATCATTAATTGGATGTGTATTTGCAGTGCTATCTGGGACAGGTGTCGTCACATATCTTTGCCTCACTCATTTGATTAATTGCTTCTACAGCATGCCTCTGGCTAGGGGGCACGTCACCTTTTACTACAATCCCTGCCAGTCAGCAGCAATTTATTTGTCGTCATCTGTACATACGCAGCCCTAGCTAAGAAAAGCGTGGTAACATGCATCCTTGCTGATCTCATTCAATTAATTGCTTCAGTGGCAAGCCCCTGGCCAGGACAAATTTGGGCAACTATTGAGTTAAATGACCCAAGCAAACATTTTTCACGTCTATACCAAATCTATTTACTGGAGTTACCACTCACCCATTTTCTGTCACCATATACCCCAGTCCTTGCCACTCATTTGAAGGTTAAATGTCACATGTACAAGCTTGGCTCCAGCTGCTGATCTCTGAGACACTGCCTGCCCTTCGCCCCACATTCTGAGGCTAGAATATGCTAGGTGAGATACTGCTCTGCTTATATTCAAATGTAATCTGAAATCTGATTATATTAAGTGGAAAATGT
Organism: Anseranas semipalmata; assembly: GCA_013399115.1. NCBI lineage: Eukaryota > Metazoa > Chordata > Aves > Anseriformes > Anseranatidae > Anseranas > Anseranas semipalmata. Next base: position 863,294 of record VXAA01001635.1, read on the forward strand.
CAGCATTAAGAAGCTAGATGTTGTAAAATTTACATTATGTTAAATTTATATTTTGTGGATCTGCATCTTTTGTTGTTTCATAATTCTCAGAGAGCTGCACGTTACACCAGGTATGCAATGACAAAGAACTTAAACTTGCATACCTGAAAGATTATATGAAAGTCAGTACAGAGAGCAAGAGAGCTCCAGAAGTCCCCAGCTCAATGGCAGATGTCATTCAGGCCAAGAGAAGTATTGGGTCAGAATTGAGAGTATACATCTCTACTGATTGTGATAAAGAGCTTGAAACCATAGCTGTAGTTCTGACTGATACCTATGCGATATGAATCAAGCACACATATGAGGACAGAGAGAGAACATGCTACTGCAGTTCACAGACAGAATATTGGATGGGATCCCTTCAGCAGAGCCCACGCTTCACAAAAATCAATGCGAGATCTGCAGTTGTCATTAACTGCAACAGGACCCCATCTTAGTCTAGCACTCTTAACTGATTTTAAAAAGTTAGAATTGTAACTAGTACACATCACTTTAATTTCTCCATAATAATGATTAATCACTAAGCTCACCCTCCCTCAGAAGTTACCCAGTAATGAAAAAGCATCATGAGAACAGAATTATGTGTCTGATAAACAATTCAGCCTGACTGCCAGCGATTATGAGATCGTAACACATTATTTAACTTCCACCTCTACATTACAGTCATTCAAAATCATCCTAAGTATTAGTGCAAGTAAGTTATGGGGCAGGAAGTAACAACATCTCAGAAAAGAAACAACACTGGGAAAGTCCTGCTGGTCAGGCTTTGGTGACTCGGTGCCACAACCCACACAGAGGGTGCTGCTGCGTATGAGCCCTTCGCGTGACCGTTACTCGCACTCCGCATCTCATCAGTCACAGGAGCACGCATGCCATCCTCAGTCTGACTCAGGTAGAAGCTACAGGGTAAGCAGTTATCCTCCAGGTTCACAAAACTGCACAAAAACTCAAGTATACCCTGGCTATTCTTTGGTTAAGTCACCCACACAGTCGTGTGCACAGCAGATTTATACACCAGTTTAGCAACTGCTGTTCATTCTGGATGCAGGACCACGTTCAGACTAACTACTGCAGCGTAGCTGTATGCATTGGGAATGATACGATGATTTCTCTGAATATCAGCCACATTTATGGAGCCTTATTTATTGATCTACCAAAGGTTTCTGATACAGTTGACCGCACATTTTTGTTACAGCTGTTTAAGCGTGACACAGACTTTACTGTAGCTTGGTTTAGCAGCAATATAATTGGTCACTGGGTATTATGGGGAAGCTGGCATTGCAACAGCACTGTTACATCTGTGCTGCAAAAAAAGGACGTTCTATCCCCCCCGAGATTGTTGGACATATCTTTTGCAGGTATGGCGTATTCACTGGCCACAACCTGCATGATTCCCCTGAAAAGTCTGTGATAAACACTGTCACTTGTACTCTGCAATGGAAATTGTCCACAGCTTGTAGCCTGGGCAAATGTGACAACAACAGTTTTAAATACCCTCTCTGCTCCTCTGATTCTGAGCAACCTCAGGTCTCAGAGTTCCCCAACACAAATCTTCCAGACTTTCCCCGAATGTGGCAATGTTGCCCATTATTTAGAGTTGCTGTCTCTCTAACCCTCATCCTGGCAGATATCTAATGCCAGGGCTAGCATAGGGATGTGCAAAATCCCCTACAACTTCAGCAAGTTGTCTTACTTTAAATTACACTAGTCTATATCAACATGCATGTTTTAAGAGAAGTACATATACAAAGCAAAAGAGTTAATCTTGTTGAAAGAAGTACTTGCTGCTTTATATCCCATGCTTCTCACATACCTCCAAGAACAGAGCAAGCCTCACACACTACAGGAGAATCTCAGTTACAGAAAAATGGCAGAGTATAACGTTAGTTCCTAGGTAATACAGCAGTTCTGGTCTTAGAAGGCAAGCAAACTGCATGCAAAAGGGAGAAGCCATGGTACGACAAATACAACTTCAGCATTCTGAGAAGCAATGAAGTCACCATTGCTTGACATCATAAAATATCAGGGGTCTTATTGAAGTACATGGCTTGAACCCACTACTAAGCCTGGAAGTGAAGGGCAGAGAAGGGGCAAATCTGGGAATGGATCTCAACAGGCCCATAAGGGACAGCAAACAAAAGCGGCCCTTTATTTTCCTCAGTTCTCGGCTCAACATTTGAAAAATTATCTTAATCAGCATTATGTTTCAGAGGCTTGTCTGGTCATCTACCAGAGCTAACAAGGATTTCATTTTCCTCCCAACCAAGCAGGTGTACTTCAGGTTTTTAAGTTTCCCCTACCTCCAGGCCTGAGGCACCAGATATCAGCTATAATATGTAGGATGTGCTCTGTCACAGTGAAGAGAATTTTCTTCCTTGAATGCCCGTATGCTCCAGGATGCCCCAGGCACTGGAGGTAGGCATACCCCTCTTTCTCTGCTGGTGCCGCACATCTACTTCTCCAAAGGCTAAGTGCTTCGGTCTAGCTAAAATCATTGGGCTGAAATTGTAGACTTGTCAGTGGAAGGTAGTGACCTGTGTTAGCATAGAAATTTAGATTAAGATGATAAAGTGCCCTCATCATGCATTTAACCCTATGATGCCAGTATCTTAATTAGTATGCATAGCAGATTAAACTTGAAGTTCAGCAATATCATGACATCTCTAAACTGGGCAGTTGACTCAGTTTTTCCAGCAGAATATAAAGTTGGATTTTTAAAGCTCTATAGCATTTGGCTATAGCTGAAACACTATGGCTCAGATCACCTCCCTCAAGATTCCTTAGCAGAAATGAAGAATTGTCCAAAAATGTCCTTGCTGGAGGGAGGAAGGCGGGAAGTGTTCCTCCACAAAGCCAAGAGTACAAGGAGATGACTTCTCTCATCCCAACAAATCCTGGAATCCATAACATAGTTCCTTGATGCAGCTCCAGACATGGAAATTTGTGAGAGTTACAATGCCAGTACACGTGACCAGATAATTGTAGTATTTTTACCCCATGAAAACTGTTGCTTAAATGATTCCATACACCCAAATAAAGTTGCTGTATTTTCCATTCTACAGTATGTTTTGTTTCTATTCCATTTCATCCAGGATATTTCCATATTTTATGTAAATAGTGAAGCTGATCTCTCTTTTACACATTTTGATTAAAGATACTGGAATGCATTCCCTATACGTTTACACACAAAATGGCTTATGTCCTATTCCCAATCACATGCACTTACTGAAAAGGGATCTGAAAATGGATAGAACTTGAGATCACACATTTATATTAATTTTAATGTTCTCAAGATTAGTCAGAATTTCTTTAAGTAAATCGTTCATTTACTTGGATCCTTGCTTCACATTAGAGAAGATGGTTGTACAGAGATTTTAAATCAATTTTTGAGTCTTTTTCTACTGAGGATTAAACCTGATGATTAAAGGGACTTTATGGTAATTTCAATAAAATTTTGCTTCCCTTTTCACTTACTATTTTATCAATTCAGTATGAGAATTTTGCACAGTCTGAGAGCTCAGTTCTTGAGGACTAAGACGACAATTTCTTGGTAGGCTGTTTTCTCTCCCTTCTACACTGACTATGATAGAGGACTTTAGCTATGGTCTCTCTCCCCTTTGACACTAACCTGCTGGAAGATTCCTAATGTCCTCCTCCCACCCCACTGTTCTCACTAAATATATTTTGACAAAAGATCGGAAAGGTGAATGACTAGCACATCCCCATGGCTACTGTGGGTTACCCTCATTGATGCTAGAGAGAACAAATACAAATCATGGTCTGAGAGCAAAAGCCAAGAATAATTCACAGGCAGCACTGCTGGTGCCTTTAGAAAGCTTTTCCACAATAATGGAAATCCTAAATACTGCTACACAACATAAGAGAACAGACCAACTGTAAATCTCAGTCTCAAGCTACAGTGACTGTTATCAGAGTCTGCATTATAATAGCCCCGGAAGCCCCAGCCTTAAAAAAAAAAAAAAAAAAATCACAGAAGAAAGAGCAGGAAAAGGCTCCAGGGTCATCAAGCCTATTCCCTACCCCAAGGCAGCAACAACAGGCATAGCATTGCTAAGATGTGTTTGTCTAACCTCGTCAATAACTCTGCACCTTCACTTTGCACAGGCATAAACCACCAGACCCTGCACCAGAGCAGTTCATAACTGAGAAGAAGAACAGAAGAAAGGCAGAAATCACTCTTCCTGTGTTACTAATGGGCAACACAGGGGCTTCTCCAAAGTTTGTCTCTAAATTCCTGAGCTAAACAGGAAAAGCAAAGCTAACTTTCTTCCAGTCAGATGGTAAGCCAAAACACAGCCCTGCACACCACACCTATGCACTCTGTGTACATTTAACAGCCTCCAGCTTCAGTGATGTTCCTGCAAGAGGCTGGCTGGGATCTGAGCTCAGTTCATAAGGCACTGGACCTCCAAGTACTTTACTGAACTTTGTGCACAGTTTATAAATACACAGCAGAAACTGGTGAAGCAACATGTAAGCAGAGCTTGGAAGTCCCAGCACAAGACTACGTAATAAGACTGGTCCAGAGAACAAAAGCTCCAAAGAAAGCTCTTGACCCAGCCAGCAGAGGAGAACTGGAAGTGGAGGAGATGGGCATCAACACAGGAGTGTAAAGTAGTTTGGCATTATACACAAAGGGATGAGCTAACAGCTTTTTAAAAACAAGAACCTGTATTTCTTCCTAACCCTAACACTGATCAGCTCTGTGATAAAGGGCCAGCCACCTCTCCAGCCAGTGCCCTTCCTTTCCCCATTCCTTGCTGGCTTCATCAGGAATTCTTCCATGAGGGAAGATTCTCACACTACATACTTCCCCAATACTCCATCCCAGGGAGTCATGAGCTCAGCTGAGGCCTCTGTTCCCTATTCTCATGCAATGAGTCAAAACAAAAATCAAGAGGAACGGTGATTGCTTTTAACAGAATAGAGGAATTTTCTCTATACCATGGTAATAGTACTTTTCCATTTATTTTCTTGGCAATGTGCTTAAAGACTGGATTTTGCTAATTATAAGAGAAGTATCCACAAACACCCAAATCTCACTTCTCCTTCCTAAAAATCCTTTCAATGAAACCTGATGGATTTGCCAGCAGCCTTTATCACTGTAAGTTCCATTTTCCCCAAGTACATCTAACAAGTGCTTAAAATTTTGTCCAATTCCAAACATGATACCAGCTTTGCAGACAAAATAATGAAGGCCAACCCAGAGGTCAAATAGCTTAGCAAATGGTGAAGGTTGAAAAGACACTCCAAGCCTCACTAGCCCCACCACAGCATCTTGCTCCTTAGGCACCTCATCACACTTCGCTCAGTACCTGCATTAAGAACAGGTACATAAAAATAGCAATGAACAGGATGTAGGCGATGTCTGTTAACACCTCAGATTTGTTGCAAGTCTCTCCCTCACCCTTTTTTTTTTTTTTTTTAAAGTGAATTAAAAAAAAAAAAAGTTCTCCTCTCGGTAGAACATGGAATTTTTCCCCTTAGGAAACTGGGTAGATTTAAAACCCTACACCTAATGATTTAGCAGAGCCAGAAGCAGGAGCTGTTCAGTGGCAGAAACGGAAGAATTCCAACTTTTAATTCCAAGAAACATAGCATTTGCCTCTTCCATAAGCGTCCCCAAGAAAACTGTGCCTAGAAAAGAAACAGTTGAAGTCATTTTTTAAAGGGCTTTACGCTCCTGCTGAGCCCTGTGCCTTTGGACTCACGCCAGCGCAACTGAAGGATTGCTCTGGATTCCAGCCGCTCATTCTTCACCACGCATATTTCAAATTCGTCAGACAGGAGTGGTTTGCTCTTCCTGCTTCTGATGGAGATTGCCAAGCAACAGCAAAGCACGAAATGTTTTCACTTATAGGATGAGGACAGAATTCATCACTGTAAAGTTTCTTTAGCTCTCCTGCCTCAGATCACGGATCTCTCAATAAACATCAGTGCCCACCCTTCTCCAGAGTGTGGTTTTGTTGGTATCTCAGAAACAAGAACACCTGGACCTCAGTCTTTGGTTGGTTGGTTGGTTGTTCCCCAGGCTACACCCCAGGTCTTCTCAGCACTCATTTCTCCTCCCACGTGAACTGCTCTCTCCATTCCTCATCCTCACTCGGAATAAATAAGCAGAAGCTGCCATGGGTTAACAACAGGACGGTGGTTCTCTCCTGCTCAACAGGCAGGTTCTGGTAATCTTTTTAATGGGAAGGTGTAGACAAAGTTGTTCTCCCCTTCTGCTTTGCCCAAGCCCTGGCATCCTCATAGTCATCACATTCGGAAAAGAATGAGAGAACCCCTCCTTCTCTCTCATGGAATACCCTGGCCTGTCTTACTGTCCAAGGGAGCTACCAAGCAAGAAACCAACCAGGTCTGTCACACAGCAGTACAATGCTCTCTACATACACGTCAACATACCCTTAGACAATGTCTCCTTGCAATTAAATCTAGAGGACCTTATACTGATCTACTGCTCAGTCCTGTTCTCCAATTCTCACATAGGCTATTTTGTAATGAAAAAATGGTATAGAAGCTGTACTGTCCTAATCTTTAGGTAAGCAATGATCTTTGTATTTCTTTCAGCTGTTTGATTAACATGGTTACTGTCCAGTATGGACTCCAGAGCTCCTTTTGGGAGATGTGTGGGTAAAAGGCTTGTCTGAGGAACCCACCAGAATCAATCTGGATTGAAAAAATATTTTGACATGCTAACGTGACTATTAAATGCACAGAAACTTGTGGCTTCCTAGCAGTTGTGAATGCAGAGATGCTACAGGCTATCTTTTCTGTAAGAAAGATCGAAAATCCTTTGTGTTCATCTAGGGTTTTGAGCTGAGTCCAAGCTGAAGCCAACAGTATCTTTTTCATGGTACAGGATTCTTAAGATGCCTCTGAAGCTTTTATCAGATATTTCAGCACACAGTTATTGAGCAGAGGTGCCAAAATACAAGAGTACTTCCATCTCCGTCTGCACTCCTTGATGGAAGAAAACAGGTTCTCTGTTCTGTGCCACTGCTGCCATCCAGAGCCAGTACGAATGGCTGTTTTTTGAAAGTCTGACTCCAGCAGTAGGATTTCTGCTAGAATTTCATGCTGCAGCATTGTTAGATTTTATTTGCTGCATTTGCAATGCCATCCTTTTTCCCTTCAAACAAATTGACCATTAGAGAACATCCTCTGTGAAAACAGCTCAGAGAATGCTGGCACTTTGAATGTTATGCTAGAGGATGGGAAATTTGTATCTTTTGATGGAACAAAGTCACTGGTTTTACTTTGCTGTCGCTTTTTGTTAAGCATGTGTCCAGCTTCATTTACATGCCTGTCAGCATCCCTTCTCCTTTGCTTAGAAACACTGAGGCCGATACCACAGAGCTCACACTGTAAATGGAAACAATAATGCATCTCTGTATACTCATACACTCACAGCCCTAACGTCAGTGCCAGGGGGCAACCAGAAGAAAAACACCCATGCATTTTAGCTATGACAGACACTTAAGACCAGCTTTTCTGAATGTGGTGCCAGAAATATACAGATTTTGCTTCCTAAATAACCAAAGCAGTCTGCCATGCACCAAGAGCTTCTTTTTGTTGTTTAGAAAGAGAAAAAGAGAAAAAGAGGAATGCATCCAGCAGTAAAATACAAGATCTATCACATGAATACTATCCACGTCATTCTGTTCTCTTCTATTTTCCTAATAAAGACAGCTTCACAGCAAGCCCTCTTTGGTGTAAAATTTCCTGCCAACTAGCTTCAGAATGGCAAAGTAAGTTAGTTTTACAGGTTGGATTTAGTTCCCAAAGAAATCAGAGCTTACTTGTGACCAGAGTGGACACTGGTCTAGGCCCTCAGCATTTGCAAAATGGCATGGGTACCAAAGGATGGTCACCCAAAGTGACAAAAACCATCCTTTCAGAGAAACACTGCACCAGGTAGAAAAGGGGTAAGGCAAGGGCACATGCAGGATTTTAAAACCACCAAAAATGTCTCTTCGTATGTGATATGACGCAGAAAACACTCCTAGAACATGCAAGGGATGCAGGACTGCATATATCGTCCTTACCCTTGTGGTGTTATTGAGGTCACTCAAACCACCAGGTGCTGGCTCACCAGTACCTGCCAGTACACAGGAGGGTCCTTCGGAGTCAGAGCCCAGTTCACCTCCACATACTCTCAGTAGCACTGTCCTGCATCAGTGTTCTGTTAAAATGAACAGGACCATTTAAAGCTAGAAATAAATATAAATAAGACTGGCAGAATTCAGCCCATAATGGCGTCCAAAAAAATGTTCAGTATTTTTAGGCAGCATGGGGGCTGTTGTATCAAACTGCTGAATGCAGTAAAGGCATTCATTCACTTCCACAAAATGCCTGCCTCATGACAGCCTGTCTCAGTCATTTTAGACTTATTTGACAGTATTCTTGATAGAATCAAATTTTTCTAAATTCAGAAATTCAGCAGGGAATCTCGCTTTGTTTGCAACTTTAGAACATTGCCACCTCCTAGACAAGTTAGTTACTACCAGAAGCACAATTCCAATTCGTTTTTGTACACCTCAGTGCTAATCATAGTGGAAAATGCATCAGACTTATTTAACAGCATACAAAATCAGTTTTGGTATGATTTCCAAGGACTGTATTTCGCATTTGAGTGATGATAAATTTAATCAAATCAATCTTATGCTCTGACGAGGAGTATTTAGTTTAGTATTTTAAACTAGGTTGTAGCACTCTCTACACAAGAAATAGCCAAGCATATCTCTGCACCTTAATCAAGACCAAGTCCATTTCATTAAGATGCACATTACCTTTGAGAAGAAAGGTGTTAGGATGGCATTCAGCAGGTGGCACTGTTACACATAATTTAAAAGTTTTTTGTTGTCTTAAATAAAAGATAGGTGCACTTTTTGATTTGGATATGGATTATGCCTTTGTCAGTTTTTCCAGTGAAGTTTATTTCTGGAGGACAGGAAAGAGAGAAGGACAGCTCTTCCAAACTGCAAGGAGGTTCTCCCTCTGTTTTAATCTCTTCCCACAGGAGTCAGCAGTTGAAGCAGAGGTTGAGATTTACATTGGAAACACTGGGAGACGTGACACATTTAACTTTAAGACCATTTCTGCTTCAGGAACAAGGTATATTTTAAATAAATCTCACATCACTTTTAATAGAGCCACCATCTGTACTACTCAGCTTCTGGCAGCATGTCAACTCACAGAACTTTCTGAGACAATACCTTCACATGAACAATGCTCACAACATTCAGTAGCACTTAAAAAAAAATGTTGAGGACCTAATCCCATTTCTTATGTTGACATTACTTTATTGTACTGAAATTAGCATGCTTCTTTATGTGAGCACCAGCAGGTCTGTTGGGGTTAACAGCATAAGAAATTTGAGGCTGTTGCTTGGACTCTACCCTTTTCTCTTGCCCTTTATTTTTTCTGGGACAACTGCAGTCCAGTTTCAATAGATGTGAGAATGGATCTCCTTTCAGTGTTGATGCTGCTTGGCTTGGTGCCCTGTCATAACCATCACACCACCAGATCTCCCAAGAGGAGACACACTGATCTGCAGTTCCTACAAATGAAGAGTTACACATCAGGAGAAGCCTTCTAACCATAAGGAAAATGAGGCATCTACTGTTTTGGCACATCCATCTGTCTCTAGTCTACTCTTTAAGATCTCCCACCAAAGTGCACAGCAGTGTATGAATTAGTCCTGAGGTGGAAAGCTGGTCTCTAGATTCCAGCCTTGTTTTCCTAGATTTCTCTCACTCATCCACTCCCACTGTCAGTCATGACAGTTTCTAGACTGCTTCCACTCCATCTTCCACTTGTATGCTCTATTCCCAGTATATCTGGATCCACTATGGACTACCCGTAAAATCTTCCCAACAATTTTTAAAACATCACCTCAATTTTAAAGGACTGATTCCTTATCACTGTTACTAGTACTGCCAGGAATAAGATTTTGAATCCATGCACAACCAATAACAGTAGCTAATGCTTTTGATTGAGATCCAGGATTTTTTTTTTTCCTTCTGTCTATTTGCATAGAATTCACCAAACATGAAATAGAGTAGCTCCCCACCCCAGGTGTTCAGATTGAATTGTTCCAGCATCAAAAGCTTTGAATGCTGCCTAAGCTTTGGGGGGAAAGGCAAGGATGTGGAAGCAGCAGGAAAGATTTTATGAGAGAGGACAGTTTTGTCTATTTTGAGACAAACCTGTACTAAGATTAAAATAGATGATTACTGAGATTTAAAACAGATGTTTGAACCAGGGTACCACAGATGGGAAGAGTCAGATGACATCCTTCTATGAAGGCTAAGGAAAATCAGGAGATATAAGAAGCAGATTGCTATCTGTTGCAGACACTGAAGTAAGGATTCTCCATGGCAGGTAGCACGTGAGAAGAATTTCAGGAAGTTTAAAAGGGAATCAGACTGTTCCATTTTATTTGGTATGTTTATTAATTTTCATGCAAGAATAAATGGAACTGAGAGGAACTCAGGCCTCTGCATATGGGCTTTAGAGACAAGTTCTCAACCTATAGTGGGAACAATTTAGATATATTTTGTTCCTGGATACTAGGCAAGGAGACTGTACTTCCAAAAATATGCCTATTGTTGTGAATTAGCACTTGCCTTTTGAGCTCATGTTCATTTGTAAAGTGAAGCTTTTGGCGCCAAGACTAGCATCAATGTTTTAAACAAGCTGCTTATTTGGGAATGAATTCTCCATCACCAAGATTCCAGTGACCTTCACAGGACATGGCTGATTTCCATGCCTGCGAGTTACTCTGATAGGGAACTAATATATGCAATTTGAAGGCATTATGTAAGCAAAGGATGCCAGCAGAGACAACTCAGAGACCAGTATCAGATGGGCTCAAAGAAACTTTTAGTATTGCAGGACATGCTGGGCTATTCTCTCTGTAAAACAATACCATCTGCCTTCCCCCTTTAAAAATTAAAATTCAAATGAAAGCATAATTCTGACTGTTTCAGCCTTTAACAAACTCAACTGTTCAGCACAGCATTAAATAGTATGAAATAAGGACTCTTGGAGGACTGTGCATACGGCATGAAAGCATTCATTAAGTCTAAGTTATGGTTACTTCTGCTGTCAAGTCAACAATGCACAATCAGTGGTGGCTAAAATTTTAGCCTGGTGTGTTAGACTAACAAATAGCTTTTGAGCCTGTATAAATCCTGTTTCCTGCTAATGAGGACAAATTATATGTCACCATGGGATTAATTTCTTTCTTTGCACTAAACAAAAAAACAGGAAGAAACTTCTTGCAGATACAACTTTGTAAAAACTTGCCATGATTTTTGCTAGAAACAGCACTTCTGTTTACAACTCAGCACTCTGGTTCAGCATAAGATCACACAGAGATGGGAAAAAGGGAATGACTAGAAGATTTGGATTGAAACACATCCAGATTTTGAACTGAAAGAATAAAAGAATTTGATATTCATGCTTACACAATTCTGCAAGTGCTCCATGTTGTCATAAAGATACGAATTCGCATGAAAATGAAGTATCTCTGAAGCTCAGGGTGCATTGAATCTAGACACAGATTTAACGACCAGGATCATAGTTAGAATAGTCATCTTACAGTACCACAGACCATCGGGTTGAGCTATTAGGCTTTATTGAATACTCTTCCTAAAGTTCATAGGCTGCTCTTTGCTGGCCTGACAAATGCCAACTCAATCATTCAAATCAGCACTTCAAAACAATGTCCCTGTCTTATTTCTCTTACTGCACCATCACTTCCTGTGATGTGCTTTATATCAGGTACAAAACCTTGTCTCTCCCATTGGACCCTCACATTGTCTCTAATAACACTATTGATACCAGTTCTGCCTGCAATGCTGGTTTCCATCACCTCAGAATATATTTTTTATTTCCTACCTCATGATCCCATGCAGTTCAGAAATTCCCAGCCCACCTTCCCTTTGCTGTGATGCATACAAAGCATTTAACAACAAGCAGCCCACTAGCACAGTCCAACTGCTGCCTCTCACACTAATCAGGGCTGTCTTATTAACCTCAGGTGCTCCTCATCTGCCTGCACACAGCTGTTGCCTCCTCAGTTATAGTCCTTCTACCTTCCACACTATTTCCTTCGCATTTCAATTCCTACCATGGTAGGACTCCAGCCCAGTATGGAGGTACTCAGGTGTTACCACAATGTAACAACATGTCATTGCATACATTATTTTGCCATTAATGTTAGTTACAAGTAGAGGAAATTCTCTGTGCTTTAGTGAAAGAACAGACTACAGAACTAGTCATAGATCCAAAAAAGAATCAACTAAAACAGAACTATATGGCAAAGCAGTAATAACAGACCCTAGACGCAAATTAAAATTTAACACTTATCCCAAGACTGCAGTGATACAGCTTTTGATTATTCTAATATAAATGTATACAATTACTTTAATACTATGTTATTAATGTATCATATTGGACTCTGTGCCTTGCAGGCAGGATTGTTAGTAGTGAGAGCTGGATTTCCACACATTTTAAAAGTTTATCTAGAAAGTGTTAGGCATATGGTGTTTAGAGTAGGAATTGGCCATAACACTGCTGGTCACATCACCACAGATTACACAAACAGCATGCAACTCCTCTTGGAGGAGGAGGTTCATGCATCAGGAACAAAAAAGAATCACACAAGCATTCTGCAATTAGCATGCTTCCTCAAGATCACTAAAACAAAAAAATACATGTTTTGCAGTACAGACCATACAGTTGGATCAAGACAAAGCAGCCCATGCTTCTACAAAGGGTGTACTCTTCTGGTGGGTCAAGAACCCCAGAGAGCGAGCTCTACTTGTGGGTTGCAATGTGCATGAGTTGATTTGTGTAGAAAAGAAGGGTTGCTCTTCTGTGTGAAAGATGGTAAGCCTTGTTATAGGTTGTCTGAAAGAAAATGCAAATGAAAATGATAAACCTACCTTAACCTTATGTTGCACCAGAATCAAGGTGAAAGCTTGCACAAAACAACCCAACAACCATAGCTTCAAACCCGGCCCTCTGGTACAAACACCTCTTTCCATGTTGGAGAACAGCTGAAGGCTTTAGCTTGATAAATGCAGTTTAACCTTTGACCTTAAGCCCACGTGCTCCTGGGAGGTGTCCTTTGAGGTAGTTAAGTGGAAAAGGCTGTCAATCAGAGTGAATTACAGAATGTGATTGCAAAAGATTATGTATTTCTATGCAAGAGAAGTTGTGAATTACTTGATAGATTGTGTTATAGAAGATTAAATCAAGTGTTTTCAGGTGAAAAGACTTAAATCTTTGGGTTACTGCAAGAGGTTACTTTTCTTCTACAAAGTGGAATTAACCAGTTTGAGTCAGCTCAAGTGAGGGAGTTGAGATAGAGTTATCTAGCAAAGGGCTCTATAAACTTTGACATGCTTATTGTTATATTGATAGTAAGTTCTACAGACTAAGCTGTGTAGGCTTAAATATTTTATATTAAGTCTTCTAATATTTTTAACTAGAACAGATATTTTTACCCATCTTTCTCATTTCTCCATGAGAGAGCCTACCAGTCACAGTTGATTCCTGATTTCCCAGTCTCACAAGGATATCATCCCCTTCATTCCAAGCCAAATCCTTCCTAGCATTTCAGAAGACAAAAATAAAATCATTGATTCACAGTGCTAGCTATAATAGTTCTGAATAATTTATAGGTAGGAAGAGATGGAGAAGAGATGTACAGCATATGAGTGATCATATTAGCATAGGACAGCCAGATAAAATGTTTTCCAGAAGAAAGGCAGTTTAGTTGCATCTTTGTAAATTACAACTCTGAAAACTGAACAAGCAATCACTTTCAAAACGTAAATATTTCTAATGAAAGAACCGTGTAGCAGACTAGATTCTCCTATCTCATTGCATGAAGTAGATACTGATTATTTTCCTCCGAAAAGTGGAAAAGAATTATTTGAGTGTTTATCAAAATTCCCATTAGCTGAGGGGAAGATGCACTGAGATACAGGCCTAAGAAACAGGAATTCAGGCCTCATCTATCCAGCTTGCTGCTCTTGCAGAGGCAGTGATGGATGGAGCATCATGCTGGAAGTTAGAAGACAAGTTCTGTTCCCAGCTCTGCCAAGTGATCCCAGTCGACAGTTGCCCTGTCAAAATGTTATGGTCTTCACAATGTCACAATAGACTTCTGTCACTTTAAAATCTACAAGACATGAAAAATCTGCTAAGTATAGTGATAGCACAAAATAAAAGGAACCTGGTACTCATTCTAGTATAAATAAAATGCAGAATTGCCCAAATAATTGCATATAATTACCTGCTCTGGTTAAAAAAATAAATAAATAAAAGCACAACTCTCGCTCCAAATTTGTCTAACCTCTCTGTGCCTTTGTAGGCTGGCATCCCCACTAGTAGTAGAAATTTCCCAGTATATGCCTACCATAGACCTTACTGAGAAGTGAGTAGGTACTTGGGGTTGGAAATAGTCCTTTGCTCTTCCAGAGCGGCCATGCACATTTAATGAGTGGGGCATTTAAAGTTTAACAGGCTCAGCAGATGGGGCAAATTTCACCCTTTGTCTCTGCAGTATTCCCTGACTGTATCATTAGTGGAACATCTCCTTCTGTGGCAGAAGGAGAAGTGGGTATGCATGTGAAACAGAAAGACTGTACATACTATACACATACAGTAAACTTCAAGGAAAGAAGACCATGTGAAAAATATGAGTGGAATGATTGAAACAAGACAAGGAGTGCACTATCATTCATATGTTACTGTGTGCTCCTCTGCTCCCTAATAGCATCAATCACGATGGTCACTGGAGTGTACACACTGGAAACAATATCTTTAGATATTAAGAAAACCCTTTCTACCATTGGGTCAGACACCTGAGAGAGAAAATAACATCAAGAGCCACTTGACCAATTCCCTAGGAAGGGTAAAAGCGTTGCCTTTAAAATTTAGTCCAAAGTGACTGCTCTTCCTTTTCTGTCTTTCTCTTCTGAGGTTGCTTGCAGGGAAGTGACAGATTCCTCATGCTGATCCCCACTTGCAAAGTGGGTCCAGGCAGGAAATAAAAGCGAGGTGTTCAGTTCCTATTTGGACAAGGCTGCTATGTATCAGTCACCCTGTAGAGCAGCCAAAGCAGGCTGTATCAAAGTGTCACATCTTAGGCAGTCTCTGCTTAGCACACTGGCTCAATGGGAAACAGTAAGTCAAACACTCTGCTTCCTCTTTTGTCTCTGTAATAGCAAAAAAAAAATAAAAACAATAAAAATAAAAAAGGTCAAACTTAGTAAGTCCTCAGGAAAAGTGAATCCAAAATTGATATTCAACTTTTCTAAGACTTTTTGCATCTGAGGAGGTCTCTTCTAATCACCTTTGATACTTCTTATTTTCCAGACATCCTAGACACTGCCATGAGGAAGTGGGTGATTGATTGGGGCCTCAAGATTTAATGTATTCACTGAACCTTGATCTACTAAGAGCTCATATTCATCTCAATAAGAACTGAATCAGCAGGTCACACCATGCCACCAGGATAATTACAGACAGAATGTATGAGATTTTTAAAATCCACTATTTTTTGTGTAGTTTTAGTTTATATCAAGCATGAATGACAAGGAAGGTCCAAAAGGTTATAACAGATGCTTAGCACAATAAACAGGCAGCAGAATAATATGATAATCAGACCCAGCCCTGCTATCTTTAGGGAGTCAAAACACGATTATTTTCAGTTGGAAGATTGATTTTTTTCAGTTTTTTTTGTTTGTCCAAATAACAACTCCAAGATTTGGCCCCATTCACATCTGAACCTAGACGTACTTCATTACAATTTATAGTGAAACTCAGAGAGCAAATACAAATTTAAAACAATTTATAAAAGTAATCACTTCTATAGTCCACAATTTCCACACTTCAATTTGGATCTTATTTCTTCACATTTTGTTATTTACTCTGTAGTTTCTGTTTATCCAAGAGTGCAACTGTTCAGATGTAATATGTTGCTTTCAGCAAGGCCTTACTTCTTACCCAGTTTTTCACAGCTAAGTTCACTGGAGTAGAAGAAAGTCAGTAAGTGACTCTCTCAGTAGTCTTAATATATACTTTAATTATTTTATGCATGTTTTTACTTGAGGATGTGAACAGCTGATAATACCAGAGCCAGAGACACACACTGGAAAGAGGTGTTGGAGGCAAACTCTTCTGGCTCCCAGGTCACAGGGCCATTTGACCATTGGCCAAATTCTAGGACTTTTGTTCATCCACACAAAGAACAATTCCTGTAGAAAACGCTTACACCCACTAAGCTACATCTCTAGCCTAATGACAGATCTGTTCCTGTGTCAGAGCTAGGTACCTATATGACTTTGCAGAATCACGACCAGCAACAACTTTGCAGTAGCTCTTGTTGAGCTGCTGGTAAGTGCTGACATTTCAGTTGTGCATATTGTTAGCATACAGGCAGGAGAGACGATGCTGTCAGAGGAGCCAGATACAGGTTCCTAATATTGCCAGGTACTCTCAGGTATCAGGTTTTCTTTCATGAAAAAAGAACTTAGTCCTGAAGAAGAATGTTTAATAGAATTTAATGTAAGCAGACCAAATTGTGTTTAACAACAGGCCAGCTGATGACAGGTAAATCCTACAAGAATCAGAGCTCTATCAACAATCTTACTTTCACAAAAGGTTCATCCTATGAAGCCACATTTATTCAACTTAGTTAAACTATTCCTTGCAGTTGTGTTACAATATGATCTATTTTTTTACTGAGGATTAGTATGGATGGAATTACGCAGGTGAAAAGTGACAAAGTAAGGAGAACAGTGACAGTAAATCGGGAGAACATGAAAATCACTTCTCAGTTGGTCAACGGTAACTCATGTTGAGTTGTGTCCATTGCTACCAAGCAAAATCAAAATACTCCTGTAACTGTTTTCATCCAGAAAAATCTCTGCTTACGCGGTCTTTGTTCTTTCTGAAGGAAGGATAGTTTTTGGCACATAAAATCTACAGAAAGCATAGTCAGCACTGACATGCACGGGGCTGAGATCTAGGCAATTAGTCTGATTTTCCCTGAATTTTTGTGCAGCTGAAGACTCCGGTTCAAAAAAAATCCTATACGTTTCTTTTTTAACATAAAGATTTTTCAAGGTCCTTCCACTGTGCAGTTATAGCACTTCCTTTGATTTATACTGTCTGGTCAAAGTAACAGAATGATGACCAGATTTAGAAGATTAAAGGTAGGGCTTTGATGTTACTATTATAGATTTAATGGAGCTGAGGGAATATTATGCAGAACTCCAACTTGCTACCCTTTTTCCTGTAGCTGAATGGCCTTTCTCCTGGGGAACACAACAGAGTTTATTCTACTTCAGGACTTTAAACAGAAGTCTGTGAATTAAACTTCCAAGAGACCAAGTGCCATACAACAGTAACTTTGTATATATACTTAAAGTCAGCCTCTGAAAAACTTATTAATGCATTTCTTAGACATCACTATTACATGGTCAATCTGCTGATATTTCCTAAAGAATTTTTCCTTCCCGCTCCACTCCAACCACTGCCGTCACACAAGCAGGACGCAGCCACAAGGTGGAAGACATGGGCAGCACTGGAGTGGGGAGGCAACATCTTACTGGTGCACACATGGGCACAGCCTCTGCTCCTCCAGAAATGGTATCCCAGTCCCTGCAATGCAGCATCATAGACGTATATACCTCAAAGTCACAACCACCAAATGGCATGCCACGATCCCCATTAGGAGAGCTAAGGAATATTTGGCTGGTGTCTTGATGTGGGAAGGCACAGGGTGGGACACTATGGAAGGCATATGGAGCTAAACAGACTCAAGGACAGAAGTCTCGGGATGTGTGGGAATAGGTTATCTTGCTTTGTAAAGGAACAGTGTGATCTCATGACCTCCTCTGCCACTTTGTTATTGCCTCAGACTAACTGACAGTGATGGCTGTTTCTGAGAACCATGCACATCCCCATGCCATAGGAACAAGTGCTCTATAACTAGATGACATCTATGGTGATGTGGGTGCCATAAAAATGAAAAGAAGTAATGATGAGATACAGAAAAACAGAGCAGTGAGGTTTATAACTGGGCAACATGAAGTCTCTTGAGTGACTGAAAGAAATGAGGAATGCCTGCAGTAAAACAAAAACCTACCTAACTTGATTATATCATAGGGACCAAGAGGAATTCCTAATATGGACAGGCCAGCCCAGCCAGCTTTTCTCCTAAGTAGTGTGTCTGGATTATTACAGTCTGTCATTTGTTCACAGTTAAACCAGAATAGTTGAATTTCCTTTGAATATTCCTTTGCCAAAAAAAAAAAAAAAATCCTAACAACATTTTTCTAAGTGTTAGCTAGGGCCCAAAGCCATGCTTACTCTCCATACATGTGCAGAAGTTATAAAGATTCTTTATCATTTCATATCTCCCCTATACTAAAAGTCTGATTCTGTGATGTAATTCTGTGTGCGACATCACCCCAGCTGACAGCAATTCAGTACTCCACGATTCTACCTGTGTCTGCAGCACATGAGTGACAAAAACGAACCCCTTTGTTCCTCGAAATGGAGTGACAGTCATATGAGCCTCTTGCTATGCCTGCAAAACCAAAAACAATTAATTATGTTGAGCTTTCTCTACAAGTTAATGTATAATTTAAGTGAAGAGGTCTCTAGAGACAAAAACAAACACACTGTGCAATACAGCTGTGTTGGACGCTTCATTTGAGTGTCTCCTGAGGCCACTAAGTAGTTGACAATATTTGTAGAAAGTACAATGTGTGGGGAACTTCATCATATATACAGATTTGGTAAACATGCAAACTGCACCTTTTATACACCTCGAAAGTTCACAGGGTAAGAAGTTGTCCTCCAGAAGAGACCATATATAATCAAAAATAAGGTCTAGAAATAATTTTTCTGAAACTCTTCATGGCTGTCGTATAATAGCTGAAAAGGAACTTCCTGTGTTGCCCCAGTATCATAAAAGACTCCAGTGAGAGAGGCAATTAACCAGATTCTGTCCTGGTTTAACAATCCAAACAAGAAGTTTGCTGTTCACATTTAATTAAACAATACATTAAATGCTGAGAAATGATTTTCAGATGGGGAAATTTCAGGCGATTATGTTGCAGCTTGCTGTTTGAAAGATTCAGGATGCAAATATGGTTAACTTGGTGTCAACCGCCAATAAAACGGCACAGTTAGTCACTGCCAAAGTAACTGAAATATTTTTAAAATTATCATCATAACACTTAGAAGCCACAGTCATGCATTAGCTGTACTTGATATTAGATGTTGTAGAAAGACAGAGCAGAAAGATAGTACCTGCTGTGAAAAGCCTACCGCCTAGTTTATTCCATGAGACAACAGAAGAATGGATACAAATTAGCAGGAAAAAGCACACACTAAAAGCGTGTAGAGCTTATAGCAGAATGCTCTGCAGAGATCCCCAAGTTTCTTCATAATTTCACACACAAAAAATGACCCCATTTCCTGGTGTAGCAGGAAGGCTATGATCCTTCCAGCTGGGTACTCCCATGTATGTCCACAGCACATGTGGATGGAGTATCACTCAGCAACAAGGCAGCAATTTAATCACATGGATTCAGTGCACATCCCTTAGGCTTTCATGGGGCACATATGCAGTAGATCCTGTGCTCTCACTGGGAAAGTGCTTCAATATGCCCAAAAATGTTAGATAAATATTACACTTCCCAAAAGGGCATCCAAGATTTTGGCAGCAAAAGAAGATGAAACATCTAAGAGCAAGCAATATACTTCTGCTCACATACCAATGACCTCTAGCAAATAAGCCCTAATGCTCAGGCATATGAACACAGAGGTAGCAAAATGTAAATGAGGTCCTTCTGCTTGAGAACCTGTATTAGTCTGCACTCATGCAGGCTGAATGGCTGCATTTTGGTCAGTAGAAGCCAAGACTCCAGCAGAAGCTGCAAGCTGCCGTTCCCTGCAGGAGTAGAATACTCCACTTACAAGTTGAAAGTCAGCTGGACTGCTGCCAGCTATTCAAAATCAGCCCACCTTCCTTTGATGCATATGCTGCAATTGTTGGCACGTGCCCTTGGCTGCCCCTGATAAGTGAGTTAGGTCATGATTATTTGTTGCTAGGATTTCTTTTTCTGAGACTTTTAAAACAGTTTTTAATCCTAAAACTTGCCCGTTCCCTCCTTATATTGTAATTTGGGGGTGCCTACTCCATAAAACTGCCATGCAGTGGAATACTACTGTGTATGTTGGTGATTAAAGATAAACAAACTCCGTGTGTGGTTCAAAAGTTCAGCTACAATTTGAATGCTTTGGAGTAGAAAGCTATGAAAGAGCAGAGAAAAAAAAAAAAAAAGTTGAAAAATATAGGATGAAAAATGCAGTTGAGAGAAGGAAAGAGAAAGTTGTAAATGAGCATAGAAGCAATTTAATTACCATATACAGCACACTTGTCAAATGCTACATTTCCCTGCTTTGATGTCTGATCCACAGGGGAAAGCTGTTTGCTGTTCCTTCAGAGGCAGTTTGGTTTTGCTTTAGTGATTCAGCAGATACCATTGGATCCTCTGCTCTGGACTTCTGCCAGACATAGCCCAGAGAATTTCACCAGTTGATTCCTGCACTGAGCTCAATAACTTGTTGTTGAACTGGGGCATATCTTTTAGGAAGACAGCTGTTCCTCACTGGATCCATAGGTGAGTTGTTTCAATTATTAATTTCCCCTGCTGTTAAAAAATTTGCGCTTTATTTCCCATTTGAATTTGCCAACCTTTGTTCTAACAGTCACAGGTTTGTACCCCGATGACAGCTCATCTATCAGTTCAGCATTAGACAATTCATATGTGCCAATGCAGTTACTGGGAAGGAAACAATTCTGTCTTTGGAAAGACTTTCCTTTAGATGGGACAAGAAAAACAACCTTTAATAAAAACTCCTTGGCAAGAAAAACAGCCCTTAATAAAATCTCCTCTGTAACTAAAGAGGGAGAAACGATACAAGGAGAAACGAAACAGGGAGCAATCAGTAATAGCACTAGAAGCTAGAGTGACAAGCTTGAATGTGTGCAGCCTGAAAGGCAGCTGCTGATGCAAAACCAGAAAGACCTTTCCATGATTTTTGAGTGACTCAGCAGTCCCGTAATAACAGCAAAAGCAAGTTTTAGAGTTGGTCAGTGTTGCTACTTTTAATTCCTATCCAATGTTTGCTGCTACTTGCAAATATCCAGCCATCACAGTATCACCAAAGCCAGTCGTCCAGAGCAAAGAATAGAGCTAGGAGCAGGGAAAAGACTATCTATGGACTTCAGTGGAGCACCAGTGAGGGAAACTGGCTGAGGAAAACAACTGCGTGATCTTTTTGTAGGGTTAACCTACTTATGGCAAAAGGGCTTGGCTGAGGAACACCTTCTTGTTAAAGCTGGTTTTGCAAAACAAAGGGTTTTTGACCAAGTGGACGGTCTTCAGGGACACAGATGACTGTGTAATGCATATGCACAGTCTGAATCCATGAGGACATAATGTAACCATGGGAAATATTAATGCCCCAAATCTGCCACATACCAAAGAGGGAAAAGAACACAGAACTACCCAGGAAGAAAAAAATCACATTTTTTATCAATAAGACAAAGTATGCAGGGGCACAGTAATACTGACTAGAAGGAAGTTTGCATCAGGAGAGCAGAATCTTGCCTATACCCTCTAGGTTCTCACTATGATGATTTTCCAAGTTCTCTGTTAGTATGCATGACATGTACGTTAGTAAAACCCAAACCAAAATCCATGCATCCATCCATTTATTTGCTTGAAAGTTCCTATTTCTCCTTATTACCATATATATGCACACATACATACATACACATACATATGTATGTATGCATGGATGTATATATCTACTAGTTTAATTGTAGTCAGCACAACATTTATTTTTCTTCACGATTGCTTGCACTATCTTACATGCATTCCATTAGTTGCTCTCCATTTCAGTTTAATATCAAGTCCACCTCCTTTTCTAGTTACCATATTTTTCTATTGCATGGATAAAAGTGTCTGAAGCAAATAGAAGGGATAGTTTGTTGTTAGAATTGTGAAGCAAGCTGACGCAAGGTGAACTAACACTCCCTAGATAATCCCAGTTCTGCCATTCTTAGTCTGAGAGATGTAAATGCACACATGAGATGGAGCAACACATTTTGGCCTCACATGGAAAGCAGACAGAGAAGTGATTCTCAGCCAAAACAGTTCACTTTTTAGTCTGTGTATCAGGCATGAAATTAAAAATCACCAGAGCCATATCTCAAGAACTAAATTCATGTTCTCTTGCACACATCTACAATCTCATCTATGAGAGACTGGCAGGTACATCACTGAACCCTGGAAGGTCTTGAACCAATATATATTTTTGACTAATAAATGGCCAACCACATACTTTGTTCAAAACTATTCTACAAAGAGCCTCCCAGATGTTGTAGCAGAACAGCTAGGCAGTGGATAATGGGGAAGAACAAAACGTAAAGTCCAAATGTGAAGAGCCATGTATGAGCTGATTACTGCTCTCTGTGCTGCTGAAAGCCTCTACGGAAGGTATTGTAGACCATATATGACACATCAGATTGCAAGCAAACTGTTGACTTTCTATGTGGGGAGCATCAAAAGAGGATGAGTGTCTATCATACAGCAATTCAGCTTCTGCTCAGACAGAAATAGAATGCTTGTCAGATTGTTCTGGCTCACCCAGTTTAAATTACGAACAAGCTGGCTTCCAGGAAGATTCACCATGAAGTCCAAATCAGTTATGTCACACGAAGGGTCAGTGGTGGAAAGCCAAGGCTGATGAATGGCAGGAAAAATGCTGACAAGCACCATATGTGCTTGTTTTATGAGTGACTCAAGGGGGTTATGGACCAAGACAGAACATGACAATGCTAATCACACCAGGGGAAAAAATGCACTGATCACAGTTTGCCAAGGCATAAAAAAGTGCTGGGCCCAACACTTTTGGCATTTGTTTAGCAACAGCATGACCACCAGTAGAAATGTGTTGTAGTCACTTCTGAGGAGGTTTGGTTGACTTACCAGTCGTAGCCAAATTAACAAGGCACTAGCAGCAATGCAAGATCATTAAATACATCATTTCCTGAAACACACACTGTGAGCTGCTAGGTTCTGTCTAAATGATTGCACCAGCTTTCTTTCTTTCTTTCTTTTTCAACATTTTTGGGGTGGATATAAGAGTCACTCCACAATATTTCAAAGTTGCATACATCATCTAGAGATGGAAGAAGATAAACCTCACTGCAACTATAGAGAGCTACCTCACCACTGTCCTTGACTAGCCAGAACCTTTCTCAGATTCTCCCTAGTCATTTGTCCTTCCATCTGGTAAAGAGGAAAGTTCTGGACTGCAGTGTAGCTCTAAAGAAACCACAAGACATTTTACACATATTTTGCAGCTCAGCAAATGCAAGAGAGGTGTTCAAGTTTTAATTAATCTGAAATGGGGAGCTGAACTGCACTTCTAAGATTCCTAGAAAGACATAACTGTGCAAGAAAGGTTCAATCAACTTTAAGATAAGCCTAGCAATCAGATGGACTGCATAGCAGAATTTCTCTCCCACCTTCTCCCTGTGACAAGGTTAAACATGGATGTATCACAGACCCCATCTTATTTGTATTATTTTAAACAGCAGAGCTAGATCAAAGAGACCTAAACCTTATTATGAATATCAGGATTTGCTTTTGAACTGCCATAATTTTTTACAACCTATCCGGTTAACACAATGCTCAGCTGATAGAGAACTGATGTCCAGCACTTGCCATATACCAATCCTCCTTCCTACCATTCCCATATGCAGGTCTAAACATCTGCCTGCTCATTTGTTCACTTTTCTTGAGTGTGCTTTGAATGACTGTGCCAATTCTGAAAGTCTATTGCATCCAGATCAAGTATTCCATAAGACTGAAGGTGTACAAAACCATTTTGCCTACCACATTGTAAGTCATGATGTTGTATTAGAGCCAAATTTATTAGCTGGGGAAATTCTACTCCAGGTAAAGGAATATTCAGGTACTTTTCCGAATGCAGTGGTAAGACCAAGTGATGATTTCTTGCAATATGTTGATTCTGTGCTCACAAAAGCATGAATAATGAAGATGCAACTGATGAGTCAGGCACACTGTCCAGATATGAATGCCCTACTGGCTCTTTTATGGAGAATATTTAGCATGGAAAGAGGAAGCATGTTTGCCTAAGAAAGTGCAGTAAAGACATACAAAAGGTTCATGCAGGTGCTTCTTACTGTCTAACTCTCTCAAGATCTTAACTGCAAATAGGTAGCAATGGAGTGAAAACATGAGGAAAGGCATAGGATGTTTGAACAGAAAGAGCATGTATAATAAAAGATGCACAGTATCAAAACCAGATTGGCTCATATACCGAGCCTCACTAACCAAAGAAATTACTTTGAAAAGTTAACAAATAGACCTATTGTTGTTAAGATATTAAAGATTAGAACTTGCAAAGTATTGTATTATGTGTGGATAGAGTGCAAGAAACAGATGAAAAAAAAAAAAAAACAAAAAAAAAACAGATGTTCTCTCCCCACTCAGCATGTCCATAGTTGACAATCTCCCACAAGCATTCTGCAGTGCATTCTCATTAGCAAGCTTTATTTTTCCCAGGCACACACTGACCTGACATCCCAGACCATAAAGGAAGATTCTCAGATACACCATGTACTGCTGTGCACCTACATATATTTTATGAATTGTAAACTTGATTTAGAGAAGAAAAACTGTTGGTTTGTAAAACCTGTAATTAGCTATCACACGCCAAAACCAAGATAAAGGAATTAATGGAGGCATGCATTCTCAGTTGAGGAATCAGCTGTCAGTTTTGTTAAGCAACAGAAGCTGGGAACATACGTCTTCTTTTTCAGTTCTACACAACTGTCACATTAGGCTGCAGAGTCTGTTACTTTTCTTCCAATATTTAGAAAATATTAATCAAAATTTATTTGGTAAGTAGCATTATATTTCTTAGAATCTGGTCCTTGTGTGGCTGCACTTGTGGGTGTCTTTGTACATTCAAGTTTTAGACAATAGCTGTTTACAATTTAAATGAAGAGGCACAGCTGGGATAAGGTAAACATAATTAAATGGTATTATAAACTTTAAACATTTTGCCTACAGCAGGTCTGGAGTAGGAATCCTCTCAAATACTTCTGAATTTTGTGGGAAAAGGAATTTCATTAAAGCCAATTGACAATTGTCCTATTTCCATAGATGCTTTTCAAAGCAATGCTGATGACTTTGTCAGGGCCCCCAGTTCCCTTTTGCTGACCTGTTCATCTATCCAAGAACTGCACTCACCGGTGGGAGAAACAAGGATTCTGGCGTTCATATCTAGCAGTCCAGCAACATGGATTGCATTTATTGGCTACTGAATCAAATAGAAAACCATCTATTAATTTAGATATCACTTGCCCTAATCAGTCATGAATCTAATACGACTGTATCTACCAGCAATGTGAGAAAGGGTATTCAATGATGCTGAAAGCCTAGAAAACAAAGAAGGCAATTCTATATGATAAACAGGTAGCAGAAGAGAAATTCAGCTAGAAATAACTGAAATCAGCCCTTCAAATATGAACTAATCTGAAATTCAAACTATATCTCTTAATGACCAGCTTTGAATTCGGTACGCTTCTTCAAATGTAGTTTTTAATTTTTAACATTGCTTGGCAATACTTTAATTGTTCTCACTGTGGCTGTCATGTTAACAAAGAGCCATTGCTACGGTATATTCAAGAGAAGTCAAAGAAGGAAGTCCTATGGCAAATCATAATTTTGTAACGTTCCTACAAAATAATTTCAGTCTCATGGACTCCAGGTGACTCTCAGATTTTGTGCAGTCGGATTCACGCACATCCACAGACTCTAATATGCTTCATAAAACAATTCATATGGTACAAGGCCACTGACAGCCAAGCTTGGCAAGTTACGTAGCTTACTACATTTTTAGTTAAGCTTCGTAGGATTTTTTTTAATTATTATTATTGCTTACCACTAATAAATGCTTATGCCATGGTAATATTTACAGGCTACATTCAAACTGAGCTGTCCTGTGCTAGCCTCTATACACACTTGTAAGCAGTTCACCCTGCCCCAAAGGACATCAAACCAGAATTCTGGATCTTTCAAGGTCTGTCTGTCTCCTTGAAACCTTGGTTTCACATTTCACTTTGCATTGGCTATTCCATCATTTTTAAACCTTTCTGGTTATTCTACCTGTCAAGGAAATGTGCATTAGCCTCCAACAGGAAAAGGCCGTGTACCTGTAAGTGAAAAGCAATTAAGTTAATAATGAAAATAGTCAAGGTTTGTGTAGCTCTGTCAGAAAAATCAGAGATTTATTAATGGCATATTGGTTGGGGAAGAGAAATGTTAACTCCTGTTCAGTTAACTTGTATGTGCTTTGTACGCATTTTGCTTTTGTAAGAACTGGGGAATTAAACTGTATTAATAGATGCCTATTAAGGGGGCAAGTTTGTGTTCACAAAACCTTTGACCTACCAATCAATATTCACTAGTTCCAACCACACATTGATATAAATGAAGTGCAAGCTTTTCCTGTTGCAATGAGAGAGCACTTACACTTCTGAGCTGTGAAGGTTTAAATGGGTTTATGGGGGATGGAGAATATGAACAATTTCATCTACAAGCAGCAGAGGTAAGTATACCTGAATTTTGTGGATTTGTGTCAAATAGGTCACAAAATACTCCTGCTGCAGACAAATTGAGCACTTCAAGATACTGGAAATTTGTATCCTAGAACTAACTTCTTAGGAACTGACTTCTCATTGCCATTCCCAAACTCTTTTGCCCAGCATCCTTACCATGACAACTTTATAGCACATTCTTACTCCTTTTACCCTAGGTAAAGGTCTGTGCTAACAGTTATACATCTTTTAGCTCTGAAAGGTAGCTTGCATCTCTTACACTGCTGCGGTGACTCACAGGCCTCTGAGACATATTTTCATTGCAAGAAACTTCTTTCGACCAGCAAAGGAAGTGACAGATCCATTGCCTGTCCCTTTCCTAGCTCCCTTCCAGGTTCCAGCATAGGGCAATGGTTAAGGCTTGTTAGGCACAGGGAGGAAAAAACTGAGGTGCACCACTCACTGCATTTTTTACAACTGGAAGATCCCATCGAAGTTATGGGAATCCTGAATGCAAGCCAGAGCAATCTTGCAATCTCTGACTCATGGCAAGTCTCATAGGGACCTAGCTTTCTCAATAAAAAACCGTGCAAATATGGCCTAGAGCCACCTTTCCCTTTCCACACTTTATTTCCTTTCCAGCTTCATTCTTGCACTGGCAGGAAGAAACAGGGCCATGTTGCTGAAGTATTTATTATGATCCATGACCACTTGAAATTAGAACTGACTCATAAATAAAGCACCACAGGCAGATTTGGGGTAAGCATATCTGATTTACAGACTGCAACACTTTGCGCAGAAATAGCCTTGATTAGTAGCCATCTCCATTTAGTAGCTGCCTACTTACGGCGCAGTTTATAATAGACATTGCCTTTATTCATTAGCTGCTCTTGTTTAGTACAATATTTGCTCCTTTATCACACACACCTTTAAGCAAAGCTGCAGGGGAAAGCAATTAAATGCAATCGAAGGAGTGCCTTCTAAACAAAGATATAGAGGATGTTCCCTCTGCTAACATTGCTAAAGGCCATGATTATAATTTATAACTAAACAAATGCCCATATGTATGACATTACAAGCTCTGAACCATGATGTGCAGGTAATGAAACTGTATAATCCTTATTTATGCTATGAAACAAGCTGTTACTTTTATTGCAGCCAGAGAGGTGCTTATTCTGTTGCTGTGTGCAGGTGCAGCTCACAGTGAGTCGAGGATTTGCAAATGTTTTGCTGTGGCAGGTAAGGGCTGCTGACTTAAGTATACACTTGGTTTTTAAGACCCCATATTCACAGAAGATATCACATTGTCCTAAATGCTTATAACCAAACCAGGTGAACTGATTTGAAAACATTTTATAAACAAATTAGCTTTACAATCCCTGTTTTTAACACTCCCCTGCCCCTCTAGGCCCACTAGCAAAATGTGAAAGAAAATGTTCAGTCTCCATTGTAAAGCACTTTGCATTCAAGGAACACCAGGTGCTAAGTACTGCAATATTAATAAGCAGTTGCATTACTATAAATTCATTGCAATTAATAACCAAGAAAATTACTATTATGAAAAAAGTGGCAGTAGAACTTTGAGTTGGGTGCAACCTACCCTTGCTGCAATAGCTCCCGATGATAGCTACCAAAGGCAGGGGAAGTTGCCTAGAAGGCCACGCCAGTTACTAAATTAGCAAAAATGCAGATTTTCTTCTCCCTATTGTAACCATAAAACATGTGACTAGAGGAAAAGAGGAAACGTGTCTGTGCATTTGGGTTTTCTTACGCACTTGGCAGCGCCAGCAGCTGCATGTTGGCATAGCCCTGAGGTCTCCGTGTGGCAGGCGGGCTCCCTGCGCACTGGCCTGGGCTGTGCAAGGAATAACTTCACGCTCTTTGGGAATTCAGTCAGAACCGTCTGCCTCGCCACAGCAGCTAAGAATGTCATCTTGTGTTACTGTCCTTCAGTTTCAGCTCCGCACCCTCGTATTACTCACTCCTCTATTTCTATGGCTGGCATTTTAACAAGAATTAAACCCACAAACGCTTTTCTGGTGTTAACTTTAATTTCATTTTTTGCAGAACAGCTGTCATGAGGAATTAACACCATTGCATTTAGCAATTTAATTAATAAAAGAATGTTAAAATTACAGTAGTAATGAGTAAAAAAACTATTTAGAGCCTTAGCAGTGTCAGAACTCCTGAATTTCAGCAAAAAAAAAAAAAAAAAGGAAACACAAATGAGTTAATCTAAACTCTGGGGCCTGAGAACAAAATTTGAATTCTTCGCCATCCAGTCACAATGCTGCTCTCAGCCTAAACCAGTTATTAATAATTTCTCTGCTGGCGATGAGGACTATTTTGTAATTTATTTCATCAGTTTCTAGTAGAGCAAAGAGGACATGTAGTTTTGTTCTATTTTGCATCTCTAAAGACAGGGGTAAATTATCTGTGGATGCAGAATTTCAGTTTATGACATCTAAATAAATCATTTCCCTCTGTAGAAACAATAGTAAACAAATATCAAACTCTTATTGATCTTCCCCTCCCACTCGCCACACTGGATCATAGAACTGGCATCCAGAATCTGAATGCAAAATACATGTTCTTTGATCATTATGATTACAGAGCTTAGCTTGAATTTAGATAGCAACAAAGCATGTCACAGTTACCAGTCAGCATATGTGGACAGTCTAAAATAAAGCCCTAGAGGTGTGAGCTGCTCTACTCTTCTCCACGAGAGCCAGGCAGAGCCCACAGTTCTTCAGCAGCACCATGTGGCAATTACCCAATATGCAAAATACAGAATTTTTGCAATGAGAATTGCCCTGCTGCCGGCATGATGTGGTGTGACTTCCTGCTAGACCTGCTCATACCCTGTCCAGCTTCCTACCTTTCAGGGATAAAGGTTTGGAAAAACTCCAGGATTAATTGGAAGACAATGGAGCAGCCAGCAAGACAGCTCATAAAGCAATCTACGAACCATCACGTATGTAAGAAAAAGAAGTTTCTGTGCTGGATAGCTCAAAGAACAGAATTCTAGGAGACACATAACAAAGTTCTTTTGCAAACCATTGCAGACCGATGCAAAACCAGCCTGCAAAAATAATGACTGACAGAAACAAACCTTCATAAATTTTATATCAACTACAATTTTCAAATACAGGACCATAGATGTGCATGCTTTCAAGATAGCAAGAAAGAATAAGAATGGAGTACACACCCTGCTAAGAGAACAATTTAAGACAGTAAAACATTACTGAATTGCTGATACCTAATGTAGGACTGCCTGCTGCATCTTTGATTCCATTTTGCCAGAGCCTTCACTGAACTTAGCAGCTGCACATGAACAGATTACAGGATCAGATTACTTTATCTATTAAGATTTTAAAAAACATAGGTAAATACACATTGAGTAAAAATGACGAAATATAACCCATTACAAATTTCTAGTAGTGGTAAACGCAAGTGGTGGAAAGTGTTTTTTGGAAGATTTCTCACATGCTCATACTTCTTTGGACTAAGTGGAGTGAAAACATGTGTTTGGCACAAGACCAAATTAATAGAAAAAAAAAATAGGATTTCCAAAAATATTTCCCATTAAAGCTCAGACAGTTCCAGAGTAGAGGAGATGTTTTATATACAATCATCTAGATTCCCTTCAGTAGCAAATTTCCCATTGATAGTCATGGAAGCAAGACCAGATCCTGAATTATATAGAACATCTGCATTCTTCATTTTAGCAGTTTTGCAAAATTCATCTGTTTGGCTAAGTGCCAACAAACAACCATATGATTGTAGTGACCAAAAAGAACTGATGCCAGGGAAGACTGGCACGCTCATACAAGATTAACATTACTATAATACCTAGCCAGCAAAACTGCCGGTTATTTCAGACTCTATCCCCTTCCCCCAAAAAGGAAAAAATCTTCTTAAATACTCAGGAATTAAAAACAGGCTGATAAACCAAGCCATTGAATAAAGATCTCTGGAACTAGATTTTTAGCTACATAAAAGAGCTGTCATGCATCAAAGTCAAGACGTATTGAGGCAAGAACCACCCAAAGGGATGGTGTCATAAGTATTCAGAAATGAAAGTTCCATAGGCAGCTGCATGTGCCCTGTGCATAATAGCATTCCTGAGCTGGGGGAATTGGGTTCATGGACATGTAATTCATCAATCTAAAACATGAACAACACTTTGCCCACCATCACAAGCATTGTACTTTCACGGAGCTTATCTTCTGTAAATATCCTGGACCTTCAGTGAGATTTCCAGGACCCTATCTCCCTCAAAACTGTTCAGTACTTTACCTATGCATCACCCAGGAATTAGTTGTTTTAAGCAGCTTAATGATGATTGGTGCTGTCACCTGACTCCGGTGAAAATAATTCTATAGCCCTTTTTAACTTAATCCAAAAAAAAAAAAAATTACTCATCCCAATGCGGAGTCACAGGTGATTTTAATATATATATTTACACTAGTATAATTAGTTATTAATATAAATTACATAAGTGAGAGCCCTACCATTTATTTTACACAGAATAGTGATAATTAAAGCCAGTAAGCATTAAAACTGTACAAAATACCTTTGAATATTAAACCTTATATAGGTCATAATTGTTTAAAAAGTATATGACCAGAGAGACTTTGTTGGAAAAAAAAATTCTTTTTGTTTTGTTTTACTTATTTTTTTATTTCCACAAGCTTAAATACATAAGTAGAAAATGGTTTATAAAGTATCCCATTGTTAAATCCTCCCAATGAAAATGAAAATCCTTAGCAACAGACATAAGTTTCATTCACTTAACCTACTTTTATACCTGCAGGTCTCCACTCAGTCACTACCTTTTCCGACAGAGACTAGTGTACTTTTTCCTACCGTGACAGAGACCTTCAGGGAATCACTGTACCTCTGCGTCACTAGAAACATCAAAGTATGGTAAGAAGTTTCTGTTGTGTCCTGTACTTAATACCCACATAATTCGTGGATTGAGTTCATTTTCAGCTGCACCCATCTGCTCTTCAGAAGCTGCATGTCACTCTTCCAGTGCCTCTGTATCACAATTCTACAAAAAACAACTATTCTTGTCTGTATTTTCATTTTTTCCTCATTTCAAGGGACAACCATGCCTTCTCCAGCTGACCTTCAAATTACCACTCATCGTATAGATCCTTCCTTCTCCAGAAGACCAGCTGACAGCCACCTCTTACTTCAGTGCTACCAAGAGTAGTAACTGCCAGAAGCCATGAGGAAAGATGAAGCTTCTTTACAGCACCGAATAACAACCTCAGCCACTTTCAACTTCAGCAAGCACAAGGAACAATGTGGAAAGTTATCATTTAATCTAAATAAAAATTCAAATGTATCCGAGAAGGAAGATTTCACTACATTTATGTGGCTTGAGAAGTTCAAAGTGTTACAGCAAAAAGTCTAAAACTGGGCACTAAATTCTATTCAAAACACATTTTCATTTCACGTTAATTCCTAAAATAATAATGGACTTATTTTAATGGGTTTTCAGATAAATTATCACACTCAAAGATTTATTGCATTTTATAGATAAAATAAAGGCTTAATTCTTCATTCAAACTCAAACTGTGGACCCTAACTATAAAATCACAACTAGTGCTTCCAGAAATCTGTATGGACAGAATTACTGGTGTGGAAAAACACATACTATTACACCAGAATTAACAGGACCAAGAAAATTCTTACATACTTGAAGCAGGTTTCTGCATAAAGTGCAGCATCTTTATAAGAAGAAGAGCTAGAACAGCCCTTTATCTTAAAACTTTCGCTGAGAGAAAGATTGAGAATTATGGTCTTTTTAAACCAAAAGGCAAATGCAAATATCTAATAAGTGATGTAAAGTACATATGTAATAAGAAAGAGGATTTCCTCGTCAACTACTGTCCAAAATATTAGCTGTGTTTATTATACTAGGGACCAATACCTCTCAGCAAAAGAGGAAACATTTGATTACGTTTAGAAAGCATTCATCTGACAGATTAATTATTCTGAAGCAACAGCAGCAATGAACTGATTAAAAAATAAAGCTTTCTCTCTCTGTGCTTCTATAGCGGTCACATTAAGTAAATTCCATTTCCCTGAAAAGATTCAGACTTACTGAAAGGTCTTTATGTACTTATAAATGTGTCAACAAGAGACAAGGAGGTAAGGGTTTCTGAGAGGTATTACTGCAATGTATATTTGATAATGAAATTTGCTGGTTAAATTAGCCAGAGAAAAGGTATAAAGGTCTAATGGGCTTAGTCTACCATTCAAAAGAGCACACATTTCCAGTTGCAGCAAAGATATGATGGATGCTTTCTACAAAAGAGTATCACAAGTAGCAAGGACAGAGATGAATTTACCTGTTTGTAAGCGAGGTTGTTACAAATAATTTTTGCCATGAGCATGAACTCTTCTCTATGACAAACCAGACCTAATTACCAAAACCACACTCTCCAGTTGCAAAAATAAATAAATAAATAAATAAATAAATCTTATCAATCTTTTGTCTGGATGATTGCAACTTGTCTACTTCAGGAATCCTGTACTGGATATTCACAGTGGGTCACGGATCACTTAAGTCACAAGGTATTGCTATTGTTAATAACCATATTATTGAAACTAGAAAGTGATAAATATCAAACAAACATGTCCATTCTGAACATTTGAATACTTTCAACTTGTACTGAAATTAATTATGTTTTAAGATTTGTAATTAGTGTGGGGATTCGTAGACTTCTGGGAGCTGTTCAGAGTGCACATATTGGGAATTTTATGTCCCCAAATTTAATACAAATCAAATTCAAGGCTTACCCTTACCAAAATAACCTCAAATCAATCTTGTTAATATTTGATTAGCCATACTAGCTAGTTGCAACTCAGTGCTACTTATTACACTGGGGAGTAGAGCTGCCTAAAAGTGGCATTCAAAATCTCTAGGATTTAAAGATGCATTACACTGGGGAAGCCATTTAACCAGCACTCATTTATACAGTCAGATTACATGACTGGTGGCTTATAAGGAACATTGCAAATGTCAGAAATGTATCATATGCTATCATCGTATGCTATTTAATATGTATATCACTTTTGTTACCTCACAGCTCATTGTTTAAGAAAAGAAAAAAACAGTGTGTGATGTAGTAAAGTGGTAGCAGTATAGTTATATGAATGCATCCTTCTCATCCAACTTCAAGATGAGTTACAGTTCATTCTCAACTTGAGACAAATAATAAAATATCAGAATGCTTTACAGTTATGCAATTATCTTCACCTGGCAGAACCCATTCTAAAGAGACAGTATGAAGTAGTGGAGGGCTCAGGGACAGGGTTTCTTTAAGTAAATACACCCCATATTTCTATGGAGAATTACCTCACATTTCAGAGTTCTATATTAATATGAAAGCATGAAAAAAATTGTAAAACTTTACTGGTATATTAATGGACTTCATCTTCCAAATAGGCACCAGATTTATATTTCTTCCTATGAAATGCAACAAGTCCTTTCAGATTCCTTCTGAGGTGAAAAGAATTAATGTTCATTCCTGGAAGTGTGAAAAATTATGCTTTATCTGTAAATATAATATCTTTACAGATTCTAGTGTGAAATTAATACATCACCACTACATAAAATGTATAATTCATGAACTGATACCAGTCGGATGTAGCAGCCATGACAACTGAGGCATCTGTAAACCATCAGCATGCATCTGGAAAACAAATGATGTCAACAATGCCATAAAAGTGGAATGTGGATTTAAAAATGTACAAACTTTTCACTGCATCTACCTGCTACCTTTGCAATGCAAGATTTAAAAATTGAGACAATACTTAGAAAATAAGCTGTAAATTTTTTGAGAACAGCCAGCAAAATCATTTTCATGTGTAAATAGGAAGTAAATGAATTGTTACAAACTCGAGAAAACAAACAGCTCTACATCATTAATAGAATTATGATACCATCTCTTGCAGAAATATAGGGGCGTGCACCGAAACAATGATGTAGCTTATAAACGTTGCTGAGAGCACAATTTGGGAAATCTACACTGAGCAAATTAGGTGCCGGTGAAACACAATATAGGCAGACCCTCACAAACCCACATTTACTTTGAGTCCTCTTTTGCTGTGGACCAGAGCGCAGAGCATGAAGGATCCTCCCCCTGCACAGCAGGGAGGTGATGGATCATAGACCAGGTCCCCAAGGGCAGGTGGCAGGGGTGGCAGAGGAGTGATCTGCTGGACAGACCCAAAGCCGCAGCAGGAGCAGCCATATCAGCATTACACTCTTTTCTTCTCAAGTTTTTTAGACTTCACCTACACTGACAGTTTCAGGGGGAAGGGATGGGGAGCACTTCAGCCTTGCTGCCAGCTTAGATCCTCAGCTTCTTTCTCAAGCTGCTGAAGCATGTTTCTTTAGTGTCACATAGGATGTGGATTACTGTGTTGTGGGCACCTGCCAGATAGAAATTTCAGTGAGATTGCTACCACACTCCAAACATATGTATTTCAATCACCCCCATGCATTTACCATATGTCATTATAAGAACATCAGAATTTTCATCCGATTATCCATTATTTTAATTATTGTTCTGAACCAGGAATACTTAATTATGCATCATGAAGATTTGTAAGTTAAAAAAAAATTAAACAGAAAAGAATCTTGATTATATACCCTAGTGGCTGCTGATGTTAAGGAATGCTACTGTTTTAGGAAGTGCCAAAAAAACAGGATCCTTAGTAAATTCCACTTGCTGATTAAGATTACTCAGTAATCTGGGCACATGCCCAATCTTGATGTGAGGGTGGCTGAACCCATGGAACATGTGACATGCACCAGAAAAGCAAAGTAACATAAATTTGTGGATTAGCTTAATTGTCAGTAACTTAAACAATGCAAAGCTAGATATCTTGAATATAGTTTTCTAAACACAAATAAAGAAATAACTAAATCCAAAACAAGCCAGAATCCATGCCACATATTTACTTGTAGAAGGAACTGAGTGGATCTGAGAGAGTGTGTAATAGGTGCTCAGTGTCTGATGTAATGGATATCACAGCCACAGACTGAAAATGAGGGAACAAAAATGCCTTGCACCAGCCATGGCTGGAGTGCCAGTGGATAGAGATCACAGCAGGAGAGGCAGGGAAAGCCAGTGCAGAACGCCTCTTGTTTTTTTTAGCTATTTACAGAGATCTATTTCATGTTTCAGTTCAGTGCCAATGGCCCTACATAACCATTCAAAATATGGCCTGAAAGGCAATTGACTTTGTTGACTGACCCTCAGAGTATTCCCACAAAACATTCCTACTCATCCTTAGAGGACAATGCTGACATGAGTTGCAGCACCTTGCACCGAAGCCACAGCAGACACAGAGGCCTCGTTCTCCTCTCAATCACCTAAGGCAATATCCAGAAAACCCCTTCTCATGCCCATTGAGCCTGATCCCAATCCCGCTTTGTATGCCAGCAGCTATCCACTATTCTAATGGCTTCAAGCAGCCCTAAAGCCTGTTAGTCAGTCACTGGCAAGCAGCCTTCCTTGCAGATTTTACATTACCCCAGGAAATGGGGCATTTCCAGTGCACCCTGAAAGCACTGCAGTCCTGAGCTGTCAGAACAGCCTCCGTGGACACGGGCGGACAAATCAGAGGAGGTGAGCTTTCTCTGGGAATTGCAGCAGAAGCTGAATGGCTTCAGGGTACTTTTGGCATAAAAGGCAGCCTTTATGCCACCTTCACCTGCAGCCACAAATGAGGATCTGGCTCTTTGCAAGGGAATGAAGCATAAAAAGAATGCTTTAAAGGACACGAGCAAAAAAGCATTTTGTACTGGTTTGTCCTTTTCTCCCCACTGTGATCTCTGCACATGTGCATGTTCACCTCAACAGATGCAAAGTATTTTTTGTTCCTTCACTCTCATTTTCCAGTGGTGGCACACACTACAAGAAAAACACTGTGAATGTATGAAACAATTACTCTCAAGCATCCCAACTCCTCCTCAGAGCAAACAGATGCCCCACAAACTTGTCACTGCATGTGGCCATGTGGCAGGATGTCTTTGTAAAGAAAGTTGTTTAGTTGCTTTCAGTTATAGTATATAAAAAATTAGCAGTAGAAGCTACATGTAAGGTTTGAGGGATAAGCAGAGCTTGGCGTCTTTAGGTAAAAATAATTTATTATCAGGTGTCTTTAATATCTGTAATAAAGAAAATTATATATGATTTAATACTTCCCCCTTTTTAATAGTTATCCAAGATCAGGTCTTAGGGTCTTACCTCCAAGAAAGGAAGAGACAAATATGCAAGACACTGAATTGATATATGGCTTTGCTTCAAAGAGAAAAGAAGAGAGGACCTCTTGGAATCTAATCTGCTGCTCATTCTAGCCACCATGTCTTAATAACCCCTTCACTTAGCTTTGTCTTAAAAATAATTAGAATTATTTTTGCCCCCATGTCTCTCACTGGAAAGCTGTTCCAGAATTTCACTTCATTGACAACCAAAAATGTCCTTCTAGTTTCCAAATTTAATTGTATTCATGATTGCCTTATACTCATTTGTCCTTTTGCCAAGGTTGCTCTTTAGCTTCAGCACTTCTTTTTCTTCCTCAGTCATTTCCGATACATGAGCTTGAAACTTATTAGTCTCCAAATGCATGACCTTGCACTGCATATCAGTGAATTTCATCTGACTTTGACTGCTCCAGGCCTCGACTTCATGTAGTTCTTCCTATCTGACAGGCTGCTCCTATTCAGAGTTCTGTCATCTGTGTATTTTATGAATATACATCTCCTTTTCAAGACAATGATACTAACAAAAATACTAAATAAGATTAGTCACAAGACCAGCTCTTAAAAATTGTACTCCACCTTCAGCTAAAACTTTCTAGCATTTCCCATGGTTCTAAGACCTTTACATCCTTCTTTACTCACTTTGCAACTTTCTTTCTGATGAGCATTATCTTTAATTTCCATAAGAGATGCCAAATCACATACACCACTACAGCCCAACTAGAGGAGTTCAATTGCATTTTGTTATACAGAAAATGAGTTATCTTATCAAGGATGTCCCTGTGGATTTCTCCTAAATGTATTCCATTAAATCAGTGCTGAGCAGTGGCCAAAAAGACAAGTTGCTGAAAGCAAAAATGCCAGGTGCCATATTTTTTATCCAGCCTAGTTCACCTTCATGGCTGCCAACCCAAATCTCTATTAGTGGCAAATTTGACATCAGTGCCAATGTCTGCCTCTGCTGAGGTAAAACAGATTCCATCATCACTTGGACCTGAGTAACCCTATTTATCTCAGCAGCCACCCAGGGGCAGAGAGTCTCCCATCTTCCCTATCTTTAGATTCAAGGTGCAGCATAGTTTGTCTTAGTCAGAAAATGAGATGCTTAGCAGTAAGCTCCAAAAAGAACAGAAAGTTCAGTCAGGGAAGGGACACGATAAAGAAGTGATCTCTTTTCCCAGGTTCATGACACTGATGAAGAATTGAGCCCATGAACACAGTTCCACATCACCATGATGTCTCTGGTGCATGGGTTCCCTGTGGGCACTGTTATCTCCTGAACCATGCCAATCTGATTTCTCCTAGGTACAGTTGCTTCTTTCGGATATTTCTTCTTGGGAAGAATCGGAAATATTGAGTAAGGAGCTGACATTGAAATGCAGCATTTCTGTATACAGTGATTGACATTTCAAATTCTACTCTGTGGCACAGCCCCCTGAGCTGAGAAGTTGCTCCATCTCTCCAATCACTCCGTTCTGTATCCCAAGCTTCTGCACAAGCCAGGAGTAACACAACAGAAGTTGAACAGACTGAAAAACCTTTCCTATTTTAGAAATTCCCTAGAGACTATTTGTCTACAGATACCGTGCTTTTGGCTTTATTCCTAACACCTAATGATGAAAGCATACAAACAATATCAGCAGAGTTCTGTGAAAACCCTATGAAAGCTCAAATCATTAGTGCACACAAAAGCAGTGTATGCTTCCATCTTAGCAATGCACACTGGTAAGAATAAACGTACCTCTCCACACACTATCTTCTATCAGTATAGCTGCTCCTCCACAAGTAACCCACAGTACTTAGTTCATCAATTTTAAATGAACCTTAGAGTAATTCATGTTACGCTGCTTTTTCCTATAAGAGGAATCAGTTAAAGTCATACAGAATTCATACTTCAGAAGTGAGCAATCCATTTATGTCACCCTCCCTACTACAAAGAAATCTCTGTAAGCAACCATACAGACTTATAAAAGTCATGTCACAGTCATTTCACAACAGCACATACTTTCTTGTCTGGCTGGTGAGCAGAAGCACAGAAGACTTAGGATATCTCGGAGCTCTGCACTGGGGGAAGAAGAGCTTTAGGAAAACAGAAAATGCCCAAGACACAGGATAAGTGACAGGAGATGTAGGAATGTGAAAATATTATAGGAGAAAAAGGCAAGTGGGGTTGTTGTTTTAAGGGAGTCACAAGAGACAAAGGAAGTTGAGGTTATTAGACTAGAGGAACTTAGGGGACAAATCAGCAGGAAACCTGTCTTTGTGAAGTCTTTTGTTCACAGAACAATTTCATAAAGGCAAAATGGAGAATGCTGTATCGTATCCAGTGCCTCAGCCCAAAGGAAGTCAGTGAAAATTGCAGATGCCCTTCAGTTCTCAAAATCTGTGTTTGAGTTTGCATGTTTATCTGTATTCCAAAAATGCAGAAAGTTTTATTTAAAAGTACTTGTATTTCTGCAAAACCCTTCATTAATTCAAAAAGATTAATTTAAGAGATATCACAGCAGAGACATTTATATGTGGTGCATACTGTGAGAAACCTTAAACCCTAACAATGTGAACAATACATAAATGGAAACAGAGTATCAAAACACTATACAAAAAACTGACAAGTTGTATGAGAAATGTCAAACTACATATTGACTTCGTTTTCTATCTTGCCAGAAAAAAATAAAAATTGGAAAGAAAGGAAAAAAAACAGTAATCAGAACGAATAAAGGCTCTGTTTATCCTGTCTCAGCACAAAAGAACACAGGAAATGTCAGAACAGAATAGACCATTTTGACCCATCACAACTAATATCTTGCCTTCTAATAGTTCATGGTGCTTCAGAATAAATAATCTATGGTATTCTCCTTCATTGTACGATCTGTGTGATGGAGAGATGAAGAAATTCCTCTATGAGTCCAGATAGCTGTCCATTTTAACCCTGGATCATGAGGCTTTTTGTGAAATTGCAATTTTTATTCTTGTCTATGCAGTGACTAGAACTTTTTAGGTATAATAAACTATCTGCCTTGGGAATGTCCCAATAACAGCAAATTACAGTGCTTAAAATTTTTCTTGTATATATACACATCATGATTAAACAGATAAAGGTTATCGGTTCATTTCAGAGGTGAAATCCTCTGCAGTGCTGAGAATAATGGTGGTTGGATGGTTTCATTCTGAGAATAGTATGAATACAGTTTCATTTCAGACTGAGAACACTACCACTACTACTACTTACAATAGACAATGTGCTGAGTGAATAATACAGAAAATGTAAAATGATTTCTTAAGAAAACAGTGGCAACTTAATTGTATTATAAAAATCAATATTTATCATTTAATGGCTTTACTGGACAGAGAAAAGAGGCTATGCTATTTAAAGTTTCCATTGGTCATCCAGAGGATGTTTGAAGAACTCTCTGAATCAAAGTGTGAACAAAATATAGAAGATATTAGACAAAATCTCCTTCTACATTGTAAAGCTGAAACAAAACAACCACTAGATCAGAATAGTTTGGGGTGTTTAAAGACTATAACCACTATAAAGCACCTTAGCAAGTGCAAAGAGAACTTCTTTCACTTTAATGTAACTGCCAAACTTAAACATAGATTGTTTCAATACTGTAGCAAACCATGGCAAGTCCTCAGTTTTCCTCTATGCTTTCATTGCTGCTACATAACTAATGAACTGCTCTGAAGGAATGGAGGTCATTAGCACACATACTGCACAAAGCTGATGGGTCTTTCAGTTAAAGAAATTTACTGCCTTTTTTCAGATGCGACTACTTTTTTTTATCCCTAAACAGATATCAGTTGCCCCATATAAAATCCAACAAAGCAAAAAAGAGGAACAAATCAATACTCTTTTCAGCTCCGTGATGGTTGTCTTTCTACATCCAAGAATACTGGCTAACTAGTTAGGCGTGCTCATTAAATACGTCTCCATGATTTTCAGGGTTTAAATGTCTACTCTGAACAGAAATTTGGCCGACTGATCACATGGGTGGATTCCTATAAAGCCTGACAAGACATAAGTAGCCTATTTTCCTATTTCAAGTATTACTGTCTGAGCACTCAATGCTTTCTGGAGTGGTGCAGCACATTTATTTCACAGAAAGAATATGATTTTTTATACGCTTCATGAACAGAATTAGTCTGGTGATAGCAGGATACTAAAGTCTTTGCTCTCATCTCAGTGCTATCTACTGTGGTGTAGAGAAAAGATGCAGAAGGAATGCTTCCACAGCTTTCCCACCTCTACTGCAGCTGCATCCAGCCCCCTGGCAGGCCCCTTCTTTGTGGCCCTTCCTGGCGTCCACTTCCAAGCCTGAGCACCAAGGCTGCAGAGCGGTGAGGGGAAACTGACAGAAGTCTGATCCTGGAAGTACACACCAGAAACTAGCCCAGCCAAGTTTTTTCATAATTATTCCCCAGTCCTCAAACAGGTATAAACAAAAATGAGATAAAATAAGAAAGTACATGTATGTTCTGCTGGAAAATTTTCAGAGATCCACAAACAGTGTGTATACAATGGTGACTGCATGACATAATCTTGGCAAACATACATAAGGAAGGTCACTGGCTGAGGAGCAATGCTCAAGGGAAATAAAGATAGGCCTGGCATTGGGGCAAATACGCCTCAGCTCCATGGCAGCTGTTACCAAGTGAAGGCTAAGCAGGCAGCAAAGCACACCGTGTCTCCCTTCCCTGTAAGTCAAGAATGGCAAGAAGGATTTACATAAAATTTCAAAGAATGCCAGGGTGTCTTCCTTCTCAGCTTAATTTTTAATTATAAGTTATATAGCTTCCAAAACATAACATGGCATTTTACAGAATACGGTATGAACTAGAAAGACAAGGGACTTCCAT
Organism: Anseranas semipalmata; assembly: GCA_013399115.1. Lineage (NCBI taxonomy): Eukaryota > Metazoa > Chordata > Aves > Anseriformes > Anseranatidae > Anseranas > Anseranas semipalmata. The sequence goes on from VXAA01001635.1 coordinate 905,248, forward strand.
ACTACATGAACCGACAGTCTAAAAAGGCATAAAACAAAACAATTCAGAACAACAGAATACAGATCAGACTGGCAAATGGTCATTAGAGCTGAAATGGAGCTTTACACAGGAGGGAAGGGAGGCCACCTGGCATATATCAGCCGGCAGGCTGCTCCAAGTGTGAGCGATTGTATGCAGTAAGGAAAAGTCAGGAATGGATGAAGGAAATTACAGTAGTATTCCTATTGATACAAACCCAACCTATGTCAGTGGGGGTCCTTTAAAAATGGCTGGGTTTAATATCACACATCAAATATCTAGTGCATGTTGAACACTATCATAAATTAAATCAATTCGGTTCCCAGCATGACACTACTAACACCATGGTATTTTAATTTAGGACAGGAGATCTAACCACACCTTGTGCTTAGAGCATTTACACAAAGAAGAGATGTCTGTATGTACCAATTTCCTGCTCCAAGACACAGTAAAAATACACTCACTGAAGTATGTTGTAATGTATATGGGTTTCAGTTCAGAACACAGAAGGGTTGTATTTGAAGATAAATGTATATGAGTTCTCACAGTTTTCCCCAAATTATTACCCAAGCACTTGCTGAACATTCATCATACTTTTCCAGGAGTTTAGTAGATGTACTCTGCACAGAGGCCTAAAACACGTAGCCAAAGAACAATACATAACCTGGCAGCTCAGGTATCAACAGCAGCTGATCTAAAGATACAACCTTAAAGAAGCCAGTGTAACAAACATCTTGATTTTCTCACCATTAGTTTCAAAGTATTCCCACATTACCGTACTCCCAAATCAGACCTTGGAGTACGCAAGGACCAGGTCGCAGAGGGGCCGAGTTTAATGACACAAGGTTCCTTGCTAGTTTTACATTGCCTGCAGGTTTTGAGTGATAGGGTCTACAAAAAATATGTTTTTTTCTGTAAAACTGTAAAACTCCAGGAATTATTTTCCCCTCACAATACCTCTGAAACCTGCTTTCTCCAGCAGCTGGCAAAAGGGGCTTGTGCAGCCCAAAGCTGCCTTGCAGAGGCAAGTAGCTTCTTCCACACCTTACAGTCACAGCTGGCTGCTTCACACACCTTTACAACCTCGGGCTCTTCAACCTGAAACTTGATTTTTAACCAGAATTCCTTAGCTCCTCGGGCCATAGACCTGTTGCAAAGGCTTCAGGCTTTTTAGATACAGAGTTGCGTGCAAAGAATTTCAAGAGACTTCTGGTTAAACCATATACAATGAACAATGTAGTTTCTGTTGTCTACAGAACTCCCCAATAGCTTTTTAACCTTTCTTTTGCTATCATCATCTCTTTTGTCCTTGTTCTATTAACTGTTTTTATTTAATTTTTACTGAGCTACTAAAACTGTTACTCAGTTTTCCTTATCTCTAATACCCAAGAACTCTAATCAGTGTAATCCAGCATATGATAAAACTACACTGGATGCGATTTCTTTGAAAATCCCAAGGTAAAATGAGAAAGCTAAATAAATCTTATAATCGATTTAACTCGTTCCCTTCCTTGACAAAACCAGGACAGTACCTTTCAGGAGCAAAGGAAAGGGAGATGAACGAGGTGAAGGTAGGCCAAGACACTGCTGGACCCATCGGTGGCTCAACACCTTCAGTTCATTTATTTCATCACGCTGTGATGGGTTACAGGGTCCTTAATATTCATTCTTTGTAAAAATGTTAAGATGTACTTTCAGAAAGAAAAAGGTATTCAATTATTTTTTGTGAAAAGGCTACAAAGTTTCATAAGGAAACGCTGTGATAAAAAGAGCAGCCTTTTCAAGGAATGATCTTCTTTGACTAATATCTCATTCCAAAAACCCGGATTAAACTGGTTCCCTGTGACCTCTTTCCAGAGACTTTTGAAGCCTTCAAGAAGTCTTCACTTACTCTTGACAGCAACGTTAAACTTATGAGGCTGTCCTTGTCTCCTCTTAGAGACAAATGCAAGATCCACAAGTCCATTTAAATCTTTAAAGACCAAGGGCTTTGATGCTGCTGCTCCTTCAGTTAATAGCATCCCACATCCTTCTAAAAAAAAAAAAAAAAAAACACTTTACAGGATGAAGTCTTAAAGAGTAAATAGCAAAAGTGCTTCACACGTTGAGTTCTCAGTAACATTTGGACTTGGAAATGCCTCTGCATGGCATGGGTAACAGCACCATTTCACATGACAACCCTTCTGCCTTGGGTGCCCTTAGGGACACAAAGGACTCTCAGGCACCCTGCAAGGGGACCAACACAGCCTTCTCCGAGGGTCAGCAGCCCTCAGTCCACAAGCTCGGCCAGTTTTTAGTCACTTGCTGGGAGCCGGGGAGGCCGGCTGGCAGCCCGGCCGTCGCCGGGAGATGGTCGATCCCCTCGCCCTCTGAAGCTATCGGCAGGTCCCCTTCAGGAG
>VXAA01001635.1:917378-1041911 GCA_013399115.1 Anseranas semipalmata
GGGTCAGTGCTGGGACCAGTACTATTCAATATATTCATCAACGACTTGGATGAGGGAATAGAGTGCACTGTCAGCGCAGGGTGTTGTACCTTATAGGGCTTATAGTAATGAACCAAGCTGTATTAGATGTAACCACTTGCTTTTGAAGAAAAATTGAGATGGTGGTTTTAATTGATTGAAGTAGGAATCTTCTAATATACTTCTCATGCACAGTATATAATTACCAATTAATACAATTTTTCTCAACCATACAAAAAAATAGTGAATGAGAAGTTGTTTAGTCCGGTTATGCACTAAAGCCTTGAAGAGTAATCTGATTTTCATAAAAGAAATCTAGTATTATATTCAGTATTGTAAATATCAGACTGATGTATCTTTCTGAGAAATCTGACCTTAATTAGTTGGCAATATTAAAATAAACTATTACAGCCTAAAATGAGGACTGAGAATTACTGTTGTAGATTATCACTGCTAAGAATGGTTTGGTTTTAAATTAACTTTAGCTAGTGCTGCAATACTATAGTCAAATTCCCATCTGTTACCATTCTCTCTCTCTCTCTCTCTGTCTCATTCTGTCTTCAGGTGTGTGCCTCAAATACTCATTTCTGTCAAATATACAATCTCCCATTTGTACTGTAAGCTTGGAATACTCTTCCAAAATAAAAGACATTATGTATACAGATATAATTTGAAATCTTAAAGTGTCATTTTACCCACAAAAGAAGGAAGTTTTGAATTGGCATTCTTTAGAAGAAGAAATAATGTTGCTCTTGAGTCTTGCTGAGTCAATGAAGACCAGCCCATACCCTCACTGACAGAATAGCTAACAAAAGCATATAATACTCAATTCACACAGCCTTGTACTATCTGGTTTTCCTTGAATTCCAGGATTTCCTGAATCCTGAAAGTTTTCTTGTGTTTCTTCCCCTCAGTTAAGGTACTTTGTGATTGTTCTAAAAATTAGAAGCCTCCATTGAGCATTGTTGCAATAATCTGGATTGCATTTTTACTGAAGTTTTTTTAAAGTTGTTTAGTAAGGTGTACATTGTCACAAATGTGAAAGGAAGTTTCATATGACTTTATGATAATCTTGATATGAATGTATTACTTTATTTTATAACTGTTATGGGATATTTGGTGTTCATATGCTCTTGGAACACAATACAGAAGTGTACATAAAAAAATAGGTTCCTTTTATTTTCATGAGAACTCCTCTAAAGCCACAGATGAGACCTCTAAAATAACACTTTCACTGCAGTTTGAATTGGTTTTCTTCATTTTTTTTTTCATGTTCATATGTTTCGTGAGCCTTGGGAAATAGTGTTGCAAGAGCATAATTGTATAGTACAACATAGAAATGGTTGATGGTGAAATGTGTATCTGCATGCACACAGCATATGTATTTATTTTTTTCCCTGTTTCTAGTGGGACTGATCCAGCAGTTTCTGACACTTCAGATTTTTGTGCCATTGGGACAAGACTTCTCCACTGAGTTACTGTAAGATGCATAAAGTTTCCTTGAATGCTTAATGTAAAGTGGATGCCTGATTGCAGCCATTAATTGTAGTGGCAGATTTTCCATTAAAGCACAGTGACTTACCAAGTCAATAAGAAGTAATTAAGCTAATGAGATCATTATTTCTTGGATATTTTAACTACTGACATTCCTCTGAAGATTAAAAAATTCTTAAAACATGAATGAAGATGGGGAGACTGAAGAAATGGGACATGAATTTATCAAACAAAATATTGGCTCACAGGGGTCTCCTGAAAATTCATAAGAAATTTATAAAAAACTATTCCAGGGTCCTTTGCTTCAGAGGAAAAAGAATTATATATTCTAATAATTGGATTAACGAAAGAAATATTATGCCATTAGAAGCCCTGCAAGAATAGATGAGTTAAATGATATGTAATTAAACTGAGTAAACTCAATGCTGAATTTTATTTTTGTTTGTCTTTCTGTAACTTCTCTGTTCTTTGATGAATTTCCTGAGTATAGTTCTGGTTACACTTTCTGCTCCTATGGTTTTAATTGCTGTGTTACTTCTAAAAGTGTGTAGCAAAAGGGACTAAATAAACAAGATAAGTCATGCAGTAAGCAGAAACCAAGTACGCAGATTTGCTTCTCATAGGCATTTTGTAGACAGATGGCAGAGGCTTAGTGCCAGGTTCAGGAACGTATCTTCAGATTGCCTGTGGTTTCGTATTGGGTTTGGTTCTTTAGGGTACTTCTGGCCAGTCTTCTGTACCTCTTATCAAGAACTTCTCTACAATTCTTCCTCTTCTTTTTCATCACTTGCTTTTATTTCTTTTTTTTTTTTTTTGATAACTGTGAGAACTCTAATTTTCTACCACCTCTTCCATCTTTCTTTGCACTTTCTCTTTTGAGCTCATATCTAGGCTTTACAATTCATTCATAATTTCTCGTTACCTTTCTTGTTACCTCCCATTCCATTTGTATTTTCTATATATAGCATATATAAACATACACTACATTACTATATTTGGCTATATTTACTATATAAATTTACTATATTTAAATAGTTGTAACTGTTATTTATCACTTCTTTCCCTTTTTCTACCAATCTTCCAGATTCTAGATCAGTATTATCAGACAGCCTGATACAAATCCTAATTCTCTCTCCTTCTCTTACATGCAGTGGTTTCAATATCTGTGTCGATGAAGTAATCTCTCTTAATACATTTCCATAGATTTTTTACAAAAGAATAAATGTTTAATTCAGTGTAACTGTTTCACTACTTAATTATGTTATAATAAAGTTGTGCTTATGCATTCAAAGTAACCAAAGCTACCTAAAGGTGTATATGCAGAAGATGATAGAAACTTCTTTCAAAAAATTAATGTTTTGTATTAGAAATCAGCTGTAATTGATTGATGTACCAATAAACTCTGTGCAAAGACTTGCAAAATAGACACTGTATTTTATTTTAGCAGACTCCTGATAAGGCCTTCTTGCTTCATGTTGCTTATACATACTAGTAATAAGTGACAGCCATTCAGTTCTTTTTATTTCAGATCTTTTAAAGGAATCTCTTTCTTGTTTGTGGACAGAATGTTGATTGTGCCAGTGCTTCCTTTTTGTTTGATGGTCCAATATGTTTTTTTCACATAGTCTGACTACTTACTACTGAATCTTTAAGTAGCTTCAAGTGAAAATTCATAGCATACCAAGCCATCATACCTGCAAATTTACTTTAAGTAAAAAACACTTTGGCAAGTTTTATAATAGCTGCAAATGATGCTTTATGGTACATTTCTTCCTCTCCCATTCTGCATAAATAGAAATAGTATTAATTTAGTTTGAGCTTAATCCTCTCTTCTGCATTTTATTTGATGATTGATCTGATCAGCAGACAAGAATTTCTTCAAGGCCATCCGTCACTGCTGGCATCAGCTGAGCTAAACCTTCTAACTTGCTCCTATCAACCAGTCATGCGAGATCCTGTCATAAATACTGAATGTGCAAACAACTGTTTAAATTATCTGTCTTGCCTTTTCTTTGGAAGAAATTTAAGTAGAAATGTAGATACATTGTTAGGGGACATGAACAGATGAGTATCACCGCATTAACAATCAACGTATTGATCTGCCTAACAAGTGTGCAAAATAAATTGTGGATGAAAAATTTGGTGAAGCATAATAAAATCTGAACCAAGGTAGAGAGCATGTAATTTATGCAGCCTTTTTGAAGCAAATAATAGCAAAGCTGTTAGTAATATTGGATATAGCCATCTGTTGTAGATGTAGTAGCTGGTTGTTAAATCCTCAGTATTATGGATTTTGCTACCTTTCTGAAAAAGCAAAAGTAGCTCAATGTTTGGAAAATATTTGTGCATAAAAGAAAACAGCATCTGGCTTGTGTTGGCATTCTTGGTTTCGTTCCCAATATATGGACATGTGCAGGTGCTAGCACTTCTGCTTGGCATCTTGTCAAGCACACATACATTCATTCTTCTTAAAATATTGTAACACCAGTCATTTGTCATACTTTATTTCTGATATGTTTGTTTTAGATGTTAGGTATCATGTGAAATTAGTAAGTCATATAATAAGTTTTACAGCAAACAAGTAGAGCTGTTGATATGAGAAAACAGACCTTTAAATTGTACCATAGATACCCCTCCAACAAAGAAAATATAGAGTTGTCTGAGGCATGAACAAGAATCAGAGCTCTATTACTGAAATGCTGTGTGGCCTTGTTATGTGTCCTTGTAATTCCATCTACCTTTTTTCCTCCCCCAAGTTCTTTCATAAAAGTCGTGGGAGTAATGTTTATCAAGTTATTTTGAAAGTATATTACAAAGACTTAACTAACTCACTGTTGAATGATACTTTTAAACATACAAAACACTGAAAATAGGAGTTGTAAATTTTAAAATCTACTGGTTTATTGAGTACATTTTCATTGATGTACAGGCTAGTGTGTGCTGATAGGACAAATTTAATATTTGATGTGTTATTCTATCACTGAATAGAGGTCAGTTTAGGGAGATAACGTGTTTGACAAAAAAGAGAAGTTTCCTAGTTTTGCATTTGGGCATCCAGACAGGACAGAAGATAACAAAGCATGGTCAAACTAATGTGTTCAGCCCTGATTTTATACAAAAATATACCTCCGTAACATAAAAACCTGCACAGCAAAAACATGTGCTATCAGCAACAGGTGCTTCTCAGTCACAAAATATCCTGCTTCTGTTGCCCAGAACTTGGTGCCCGATATTATCATGCTGTGGGACACTGCTTTGTTGCCACTTCTAAGAATCACTCACTGCCTTATGGACTGTCTTGCTAGCACAAATGTGCTGAGGATCACAGTATGGTTGCTCATTCATTCAAATGTTAACCATGACTCTACTCTTCATATTGTTTCCACCTTCTTTTAAGGCTCAGCTGGCAAAGTATTTATCAGCAGGTTTGCTTAGTTAGTAGTCTGCTGTACGTAGTAGGAATATCTTAGCTTTCCACTGGCCTTCACCAGCTCAAGAAGGCATCAGGGTCTGTTATATTCTGAGGGGAACGCACTACATTTTAGAAATCCTTCTATTCATAGGGAATTATTTCTGTGATAAACTAACCTTACACTATGCACTGTAGTCAGTTACCATTTACTTTGTCAGAGTTGGACTGCCTTATAAACTTACTTAAGTTTCGGTTAAAAATCATTATCACAGGAAAGTAAGGGTGAAAGGCTGTTAACTACCATGTAGTGAGGTTTTCATTTTAAAATATGAAATGATATATTAAAAGTTATGTCCTAAATGTGAACTATAAATACTCTGCTTTTTAAGTAAGTTATTGTCATGTCTTGTGTCAGATGGTTCTATTTCAGTGTTTGGATGTCTTTCCTTGAGCTTGATAGCCATTTCATTTGAAACATGAATGGAGAACTTCTTTAGTATATCCAAGTATGAATCGAGAGAGCAATTAGATGATCACATCAGCACAAATAGTTGGGTAGATATCCAAACGTTCTCTGTTTCATTGGCACTTAGCAGGATTTTGTCAGCTATTTCTGATCCTGTTATTTGAGAAGAAATGGAATTAGGAGTGGTTACAAACACCATCCAAAAAACTTAGATCTTCTTTTCTGTCGTAAAGAGATTATCTATTTGCGTTCTTTGCTATAAAAGTCTATTATTTCATCAACTAAGTCTTGTCTTTAATTTTCCACCTTGATTGGTAGGTAGAAATAAAATATTATTGTATTTGAAGATCCAAGAAAAAAAAAGAAAAACTTTTTAAAATCTTATTTTAACATTATTGGGCACTTGTTACAGATGTGAGCTTTGATAGGAATAGTTTGGGTACAGAACTGTGTTATGATAGAATGAAAGAGGTCTTGTCCAGATGCTAATAAATGTATACTGAGTAGAGATCAATCCCCATTATAGTACTGCCTCATTCTGGGTAGTAACTCGGAAGAAGGTAGCAGTGAAATTTGCCAATGGAACCACAGAATAACAACTATGCAGATGTTAAGTAGATGTACGGATCTTACCTCACTTTGGCAAGAAAGATAAACTCAACTGAAGGCTTTTTGATACTTACTCCTCTTCAGAACTGTTGGAATATATGTTTAATTTTTTTTATTTTAATCAAATAACCAGTTACTTTCTTTCATCTCTGGCGTGATTTCATTAGTGGAATTATTCCCACAACTGTTTCCCCCCGGTTCTTTTTAGTTTCATGAAGATATTAAGGTTTGTTTCCCTCAGTTTTTCTCACAGCCATGTGCTGGCAGGAAGAATATAAGGAAAGACTGCAACCATTCACAAAATCAGATAATGGTTAAGGTTAGAACAGACCTCCAGAGATGGTCTAGTCCAACCCACCCACTCAAAGCAAAGTTAGCTAAAGCAGGTTGGTCAGGTCTGTGTCCAGTTGGGTTTTGAGTCTCTCCAAGGGTGGAGACTCCACAGTGAATCTGAGCAACCATTCAAATGTTCAATTGTCCTTACAGTAAAGTTTTCTCTTATGTTTAAATAAAGCTTCTTGTATTTCAATTTGTGCCTATTGTCTCTAGTCTGTTCTCTGGATACTACTGAGAAGAGTCTTGCCTCAGCTTCTTTACTCCCTCCCATAAGGAATTTATGTGCATTTGTGAGATCCCCCCTGAACCTTCTCCAGGCTAAACAATCCCAGTTCCCTCAACCTCTGCTCATGTAAGATGTTCCAGTCCCTTAATCATCGTCATGATCCTTCTCTGGACTTGGAGCAGTATGTCCCTGTCTTTCATACCGTGGAGCTGATCACTGCAGCCAGCACTCTGGCTGTGATCTTACCAGGGCTGAGTAGAGAGGAAGGATCACCGCCTTAGACCTGCTGGCAATGTTGTTCCTAATACAGCCCAGGATGCTGTCAGCAGCTGTTGCTGCAAAGGTGCTTTGCTGGCTCACATTCAGCTCGTCCACCAGGACCCACAGGTCTTTTTGTACAAAGCTTCTTTCTAACCAGTCAGCCTCCAGCCTGTACTGATGCAGGGGATTAGTCCTCCCTATGTACAGGACTTGCATTCTGTTAAAGTTATGATTTTGTATTTTAAATCTGATCTCTCTCTTTTTTTTTTTTTTTTAAGTTGCTGAAATTCATCAAAATTAAGACAGATGCTTGCTTCTTGTTCACATATTTTTTTTTTGCTAGAAGGAAGAATTTCAGAAAGCTTAAGAATAATCAAACACAATAGGCAGGTATTAGCTTTTGATAATTTGACATTTTCCTAGCTCTCTTTGGAATGACATCTCAGAATTAGCATGGCCTGAAACCACAGTTACAGCTTATTTTCACTCTGTGAGGAGTGATGTTTTTGATCATACATAGAAAGTTTAGTGGGTTTATAACTCAAAGAGATGCTCTTGATTTATCAAATAAATGGAAACTCTGCAGAGTTTCAAACTCTGGAACATACCTGATATGGTTTAAGAAGTTTTCTATCAAAGTTTAGCTAATTATGTGTAGAGGAATCTGCAGGGGAAAAGGGCTTCTTAAAATGTCCACATTCTTAAAGTATTTGTACATGTTGATAAGAAATTTTATTGCAGGACTTGTGAACAGTTTGTTAGAATATAGATTGTTGCACAGTATTTCCTTTGTCAAACAGTTGTTTCTGTAAATATAATTTGTTACTTTAAAATCTTTAATAACCAGAACATACTAGATTTTACTTGCATAGCTAATTTATTCATAGGCACAATAATAGCTTGAATTTATGTGAATTACATGCTATAATAATTAGTCATCTTTTTATCTTTGCTGACAGAGATACGATAAATTATTCGTGTTAATTTAAAGACCCAGCATGTTTTCAGATACAGAACAATAAAAATATGAGTCTTGGTTAGTCTTGCAAAGCTTAGAACAGCCTTTCAAAATTAGAAGCAGGCCATAGATGCTAATTCTACCATGTTCTTGTAACAATATTGAGGATTTTAGATAGAGACAATGTAAACTTTATCGAACAGATTTAGCTGGTGAGATTATTGGACATTCTGATATTTAATAGCATGAGGCTTGCTCCTTGAATTTTTGTGAACCAGGAGCGAAATACAGAAACATTTTTGATGTATTAGAGTATGTTAAATTCTATAACTTACCAAGGAAATTATTTCATGTATTTGCAAGTAAACAATTTTTTTTTTTAGTAATTCTTCTAGTTATCACTTTCACTAGTGCAACAACACAGCATGGATGGTAATTTAGGAAACAAATATCCCAAATGAACAGTGTCCTACTTGTCAGATATAAAAAAGGATTCATGAAATTATTATAGAACTGAAAACAAAATGCACAGGCCTAATTTAAAAATAAGTCACTAGTTATATTGGCATTTGTTCTGAAAGAAGACAGGTATTTTTCTTCCCCCTGGTCAGGACAAATCTGTTAGCTTTATTCTGCAGATATGCCTGATTTCTCACATTTGGTGACTTTCATTGCTTCTGCAGCTGTAACCCTGTTCTAAGCCTTCTTACATCAATAGCTGCATTGTTCATTCAAATAATCAGTATAAAACATCAGAAAGACTTTTTCCATCATTGAAGGTTCTGAGCTTTTTTCTAGAGCTTGCATGCATCGAGATTTACTTTCTGACTATTAAAGGAATCTGTTTTCCTTAGCCCCCTGAACTTCTTCAGAAGAATGTAGTTCCCATTCTTTTTCCTCCACAATTCTCAAGATCTCTAATTATTACCTAAAGGTTTTTGTTCTCAGAGGCCTCTTAACAATAGTTCAATTCTTCATTCATCTTTCTCCCGTATCGCTTTAAGACCATCTGGATTTTCATGACAGCCTTCTTTTCTGTGCCCTTCTTGAGTCCATAGGTGTGAGCACCATTTGAAGGGTAGTACTGGATCTTTCTTTTCCAGCAATCTTTCTTACAGTATTTGTATATGTACCCCCTCTGTGCACAATGTGAATAAGTTGTGTCTCTGACAGGTATCAAAAGGGGATACCTTTAAATGTGGGTTGAACAGTTACAGATGTGTACAAAATTATTTTATTTGAGGAATTGAATATGTGCTCCAGCCAGAACTCTCAGACATTGAAACTCTGTTTTCCTTCAATAGCCATAGACTGTGTTTAACATATTTTTGCAGTAGGTTCTTTCTTTGAATTTTTGCCTCGGATATTTTGCAGCTGTAGAACAAGAATATTCTCAAGTGGGTAATTTCTTGTTTCTTCAGTTATCGAAGGGGAAAAATCAGAATAAGTTTCTCATATTTCTATAAGAAAAAACTTAAGTTAAAAACTGTAGGTTCAAAATTTGTTTGTAAATGGACACATTTACCAAGGTTGGAAAGAAAGAAATGAGGATGGTGGTGCTGAATACACATCCTGAAACACTGAGGAAATTGTTCACACCTGGAGATCCAGGTGGCTAAAAAGTTGAGTGTTGTCATCTTCAGTTACTTCGATGATAATCTTTTTATAGTAGCTTATGAGAATGTTAAAAAATAAAAAAGCCATCATATTCTGGCAGAATTAAAGCAGAGAAGACTAGCATGGGAAGTAATTCTGACTAATACATAAACTCTAAGGTTCTGAATAGCTTACAAAGGTTGTGAACTGATGAAGAAAGAACAAGAGAAGTTTTAATTTGTCAACAGTGTACATACAGAAGAAATAACATTCAAATAAATATAACTACAAAGAATTGTGAGTCCTGTTTTTTCAAGTTGCACTGACAAAGCAACCCATGAGCATTCTGACAAGTTAATACTTCAGCAAGACACAGTAAAAAGTAAGGAAGTAGGTTAATTAGAATATCTTTTTGTTGTAATTTTAAGGTTTAAGGAGGCTGTCAATGTGGTACAAAAACCTACTGGAGTCAACCACTCAAAGTATCATTTTGGTTGACTGGAAGTGACTTTATGGTAGAGCCTACCCCTTCTTGCTTGCAGTTCAAAAAGATGAGGAGTAGGGATATTGCTGGCATGGTTGTGATCTGACATACGACAATAGTGACCATACGTAGGAACAGAGCTAGTGAGGTGCACAATGATTCAGGGCTTTCCAGCGTTATGCAGCAGCTGTCTCCATATAGATATTTTCTTGTATGTGTAATTACCATTTTAGAGACAAGATTAAGATTTTATTTTGTTGAAAAAGAAAATTCAGGGATAATGCCTCATAAAGTTTTGCCTGTTTTGAGATTTATTCTTGATAGAAGGTGCTACTTCTTACATTTCAGCTTGCTTTTCTGGAGAAACTGCATATACATACCGTATGTGCAGACATTGAAGAAAAGGACATGATCTGACTGGATACCTACAAGCTGTCCTATGTTCTTATGTACCAAAGAGTAGTGCATGGCAATCCTACAGATGTAAAGGAAGTTGTTTAAGCAGGGAGCTGAATGCAAATAGCAGTAAATGCTACATAATACAAAGGTATTATGAGGTAGATTCTGCAAAAACTTTAAATTTAAATTTGAAAGATAGCAACTGGTTTCCATAGCTTTATTCTTTCCTTAACTGGGTATGATCCTTTTGAGGAGAAAAAATCCCCATGTATTTGATCAAAATTAGAATACAAAGAATCTTCTGTATTTTTCAGTCAGGTCTTTATTGGCTGGCTTTCAACAGGAGCTAAGTACAGTTGATGATTCTTTCCTAAATCTTGCCACTATTAGGTATTTTGTTGTATTTTATGTTGGTAGACAAAACCGTTTCACTTGTTTTTCTAACCTTGAAACACTTTCATTCTCTTTTTACTTTCAAAAATGGTTCAGAGCAAAAATGGAGCTAAAATAATTTCATTTATTGAGACTGTATCAATCTGTTCCTTAAAGTGGGAGTGGAGTGGGAGTCTAATAGCATAGACCTTGATGAGAATTATTTAATTTTGTGTATCCTACACACAATTGAAGGATGGGGTTAGAAAAGAGTTACCAAATTTTTCACTGAAAGGATACGGATAACACTATTATGTTCTTCTGAATATTTAGTGACAAGTAAACTAAGATCTGAGCAGAGGGAATACTTATTCATGGATTATGATGATCCAAGTAACAGTTTCAAACTAGAAAGGAAATGTTTTGAGTCAGATACTTACAGTAGTACTGAATTCAGGTTCTTGACTCAGCTATAAAAAAGAACATTTTCAAAATAAATTTACAATTAGTATTTGCCTACATTGTATCTTGAAAAGTTGTGAGTTTTATTAAAACATACTAAATTTGTACAAAGTCTGATTGTCCCTTAAACCAGTATTTATATAATTTAGTATAGCACAATATATTTGGCTTAGTACCTTGATGAATCATTGCATCTGATCTGTCTGGTTCCCCCTCTTTTCTCCTCTAGTCTTGTGTTAGAAACACCTCACCTCCATTTAAGACCAAGAACATTATCTTTTTGTGTTGTAATATTTCATCAAAGTTTCAAAAATACCCTGAAAGTAATTATTTTTACCAGTATCGCTTTATCTTTGTTTAAATATATCTTGGATCTGTTGGAACTGATGGGAGACATGCTTTGTTTTGATAGATTTTAACTTGCTAGGGAGTGAGTCTGTTTTAACCTATATCCTATTAAATGAATAGAATATATCTTAACGTGGTGTTAGATTATGTCCTGGTGATATTACGGAATAAACAGCTGTCTTCTAAGACTTTAAAGTAAAGAAGAATATTGATTATGTGTATTTTGGCTGATGGATCCATTTAAATAACATGGAGTAAATTGAATCCTGTGTATGTTTGGTTGGTAGGGTTTTTTGGTCAGGATGTTCATATGTTAACTGAAGTAAATGCATGATCCAGTGTTAGCAAGGAAACTTAGTTTTGTCTTTTTAAAGGGCAGACTTCTTAGCAATTCACATAACTCAGTAATTAGAATAAACGGTTTAAATGTGAGAAATATGTCTGTACTTAAGAGATATATTACATATAGCAGGTGTGAATGTAACCTTTTCTTTGTCTTTGTAAACATGAGAGGACTGATTGTCTCTCTTGAGTAGATAAATTTGTGGAACGAAAAATAAAGTGGAAAGAATAATAGCCAATAAACTAAAGAGACGAGACAACAGAATTAGTTACAGGCATAAATAACTGCATTATGAGGATAATTTGATTCTGGAAAAGATGCATGCACTAAACTTTCCACATATTAATACTGATTAGAGTACTTTGTCTATACTGAACAAATCAAAAACTATTTTCTAGAATTACAGTTTTCTAAATGATTTGACACAGCTGGCTATGCTTCAGAGGAATATACCACCATGCCATAAAATAGAATTTACTAAATACTTAAAGATGAAAGAGCCATGTAGATGAGCTGATATCAAAACCAAGATGTTAAAATATTGATAGAAGTTTCCAGAACATGTTAGAAATATTAATGACCATTTCCAGAATGTCTTTTCAGAATTTGTGAAGTTCTAAGAGTAATGAAACTTTTGCAACAAATTATTCTTGATCATTGAAAATATCAGATCATTCTTTCAGTTGGAGAATTGATTGCAAATATGTTGATATCTTGTAGAGAGAGCTCAGGAATCACCATTTCTTCATATTGCTCATATTTTGAAAGCTTTTCTGTTCTACCAATCAGATTTCATCATTCCCTTTTTGAACCTGCCACCTATAGTACTGCCTTTCTATGGATACCGTTTAAGGGGACTTCCTTAATTGTCTCCAGGAAAAGATTATCAACATAGAAAATTCCAGTGTATAAAAATAAAGCTGGTTCTTTGCATCTTGTTCTCTAGGCCTATGTGACATATAAATCTTCTTGATCTTTTGTAGAGATTTGATTGTTTGTCAACATAACTAAGTCTGTTTTAATGAGGGCAGAATACAGTGCTCTGGATTTCAGAAGATCAGACAGCCAGTTCAATAACATAATATCTCCTGTGAGACCAATTTACAAGAAGCGGATAAAATAAAACATGAGTCAAATATAGACTGTTCCTGAAAAAGCAAATTTAAGAATCTGTGACCATGGCAAATCACTTAACCAATACTATTCCTTTGTTTTTCTATCTTTAAAATGGGGATGATGATGGTACTATCCAAGATTTGTGAAGCACATAGCTTTTATGGAGAAAAAGGCCCTATGATCACTAAGTCCTAATATGCTAACATACTGATACTTAAACTTTACCAGAGGATTCTGCCTGGATTTCAACTAGGCTATGCAGAAGTTTCCGTGAATAATAAATTGTATGGCAGTTGCTCTTTGCATAGCAACATTAATGAAATATCTGCTTTCATGTTTGGTAAACTTCCAGGTTAAGTCATTTATAAGGAGAAAAACACTTTCATTTTAAGAACAAGTGAGCCTGATAAATGAAGCATCCCTTCAACAGTCCAACGTCATTTTTTCTAAGTTCATTTTAAGCCTTGAATTGAACATTAACAAATGGTTATAAATTATTATACATACAGCAAACTGAATAGGTAATCTGAGAAGATGAGTTTATCTATACTCTTGGGTAGTTGCTACTATTTACTTGCAATCTCACTATAGTTACCATTGTGAGGAGAATAGTCAATCAAAGTAGACTATATAAAATAAAATTGAAAATTGAATTGGAAGGTAATTTTACTTTCAAATGGTTTGCAAATGTAGATGTTAAGTGTGAAATGAATGCAGTTAATGGCCATAGCTGGGAGAGTTATGCACCTGCTGATCACAGGAATATTATTATAAATGAGGTTGATTTTCCTGTTGACTACCTCATTTTTCTCAACATGGTCTCATTACTTTTCTATCACATGTCTGACCCTTAGATATAAATACTCAAACACAGATGTAATAAAAATACATTAACTCTTAAATAGAGTTTTTTAAATACGTCTTTGAAAATCAGGAAGTGTAGTGCAGATGTTTCTTCTCTTTTTAGGTTTAACATAGGTCATGCTTTTTGATAACAGAAAGAAAAAAACGTGAGTTTCACCACAAGTACTCTTGAATCATTTACAAGTGAGGTTCTATCTCCCATTGTCTGAATTATTTCAGATAAGAGTTTCATCTGACATTTGTTTTATTTATTTTCAAAAAAGCAATGTAACTTAAGAGTCTGAAAGTTTCACCAATTCACGAATAATTCTCTTTCTTCTCCGAGGAAATAAATTATTTTATAGAATTTTAAGACCATCTTCTTTCTCCAATTTTGCTCCTTCTTCAAATGTTTACCTAATTTCTACTGTAGAATATAAATATTTTTATGGTTCTAAATTTATTTTCTGAAATAAGTTTTAAACTTCTTTAGGTGTGATTATAACTATATATCTAGGGTTTGTCTTCTTTATAGCATACATGCCATCACAAAAAAGCATCTTATTTTAGACTGATATTTCTGAATCAGATATAAATGTGTATATTTTTATCTAAATGACCGTGTTTTGTATCGCACTTCAGAATGTAACTGAGCTGTACATTTAGTAATGGCCTTTTTATTGTAGTTAATATTAATATGAAAATTCTTCAGGAGGGAGAAAGATAAAAATATTCATACAAAAAATAAACTATGACATTTCAACATATTCCTTGAACTAATATTATAAAGTGAAATTAAGATTGTATTGCCAGTTATTTGGAGATCAGCATAGTTTAAGTTCAGGCTCCTACTGTTTTGTCATGACCTCATTTAAAGCAACATTCTCCATTGAGAATAATACTGTTTGAGTTTCAGCAGGAATAGTATTTTTATTTGTGTTTCAGCACACAGGTTACTGCAGCTGCCTAGTTCTTCAGCATACTTGCTCAGCTATACACATAACCAGGACATGTAGGGGTGTTCCAAACAACGACTACTGCAGTTCTTTGGTGCCTCAATTTCGTAGCGTTTCCGAACAGCAAGATTTAGAACAGAGTGGAGAGTTTCTGAAAAATGCAGCCATAGGTTTTTCATCAAAGGGTATATGAGAATTTCATATATCATATGAAACACGGTGGATGGAACTGAGCCTAGATCTGGGGCACAGGTTTAGCTCTGTGGCCAACTTGCTGGTGATCTTAGGTGAATTATTTCACATTTTGCCCCAATTTATTCCAAAGTAAAATCAAGCCCAGAATGCTACCATTGTAAGACACTTTAAGGTCCTATGATGAAAGCACTTTTCAAGAGCTTGATGGTATTATTCATCCATTCATAACTATATGTGCAACTGGAATCTACTATCAATAGCAGTGCTGAGGATGTAATGCTTTACCCTGGCATAGAAGTGAAATTTCTGCCTTTGAGGTGCAAGCAATTTATTTGAGGAACTGCTAGTCTCTCAAAAGAAACTGCTAGTAGACTCTTCCACTCTGTTTTGACTTGCCCACCAGTGTTTAATCTATCCAAAGGATGGATAGATTAAAGGTCAGACTGCAAAGGTCTGCAAGGGAGAGCAAAGAACCAGCAAGTCCTGGAAAGCCTATGAACTTTGTTTGCTTTGCATGGTGCTCATAACAACTATGGGGAAACAGGAAGGAACTCCTGTGTTTTTATCGGCTGTACTAGTAGAACCCTTTGATATTCACATACTTGCAGTGTATTTTGTACTGAATGCTCTCCTTGGTTGAAATCTTGAATTGCCAAAAATAGAAGAAATATATAACTTGCTCCAGTTAATGCCTTCCTAAGTTGACCCAAGGAATCCTAAAAATATTTCAGCATGTTTATCAGCAAATTTTGGGTGACAGCATTTCATTAGTTCAGCTACAGGTAGTCCTTGCTAATTAAAAAGTGTTTTCATTTTAAAAATCATGTAATCTACAAGGCAGTCTCACAATTTTAAAGTAGTACCCAGCATTTAAATCATAATTATTTATGAGTAATTACTTTTTTTAAAAAATGAATACTGACAGAAAGTTGTTTATTGTAATTATTTGTCATCTTCTCAGAGGGGCTGCTAATTATAGAGAAATACCCATCTGTTAAAAATGGGCTTGTCCAAAAATAATAGGTAAATTAATCATCATTTCCCCACAGAGATTGCAGCCTTTAAAGTCTGTTTTCCAGTATCACAGGGTGGTATTACTGGGCAATATCAACGTTTTGCTACTCACAAAACTCGAAGAAAGCAGAACATAAGCAGTCTCTTTATCAGTTTAAAACAAACCTAATCTTTGTGATCACGGCTGTGGTCTAAATCTATTAGAAATGTTCAAATTCAGTGTCCTTGGTGTCACTGTGAGATGACCTGAATAGTGAGCGATAAACTTCTGTATTATCTTTCCCATTTGAAGGTATGTGCTCAGAAAGTGAAATGAACAGACAATGCCTTATGTTTAAGCCAACAAAGAGTCTATATAAAATGACAGAGGCATTTTTAGGAAAAGAAAGCAAATAATGTTTTTCTAGTTAGCAGGTGACAGTGTGTCCCAAGATAACACAAGCTTAAGGGGCAGAAACAAGTGTGATTATTAAAGGCTACTGGGTTCTCACTTCAAACAAATTGAATTCTTTCATAGTTTGAAGGGCTATGGAAATCTAGGAAAGAGTGTAGACTGTTGAAATAAAATTAGCATGTAAAGTGATTTGATATATGCAGGAATATAGCCACCAAGGTTGAAGTTGAGAAAGAAATCTCATTACTCATCTTGTAAAAGAAGTAATTCTTAAATTTTTCTATTGCTATCACTGACATAAAGGTTCTGCATATGAATAACATTTTTTTGTGTGATTGCCAAAGATACTAGATTATTGAATTGACAAAGATCCGTTCTGTTCTCTCCTGCTTTTATTTTGCAGGATAACTGATTTAGGAAATATTAAAAGAAGATTGTATTTATCAACGGTCCACAAGGAGTTGTCTGTAACCCCTCTGCATGCAAAAATTCCTCTATATATGATCAAGCGCAAAATAGTAGGTACTTTGGGAACATTCCCTGATCTGTGGTTGAGCAGACTTTTTTATCAGAAGGATTTTATATAAATCTACACACCTGTTGAAATTACTGTTTGTTTTAGAATGCAGTTCCTGCTGATTCACGATATGTCTATGTCCCATCTAGTGGATGGTATCAGAACCGCTTAATACTTCTACTCTTCCACCCTTCTTCTACCATTAAGAATTCATTCCCATTTTGCAAGATTAATACTGTTTGTTATATGTTTATCTGCCACTTTTACTCTCTATTCAGCCTGTGTACAAGTTCTCCGTGTTCCTGATTCTTCTTCATAGTGCTCCTGTTTATATGTACCTTCTCCTGCAGTAACCTCTATAACATTTGCTGGAGCTGTCAGCTGTTGCTGATGGCTACTTTCATGTGCTTCAGGATTCTCTAGATTCTAGAGTATATAAAACACTGTATATTTCAAACTGATGAAAATAAAAAATGGTCGTCACCTCCCCCCCATTCTCCTCTCTCATAGCCAGCCACAGCATATGGTAATACCTGTCAGGATAGAAAACCTGAGAGCTTACCATATAACATTCTAAAGACTCGAGTCTCAAATATTGCTTTAGAAAATAATTTGAAAATGTGAATATTTAGATTTCAAATATTTAAAAATATAAATATCATCAAGAGAACTAGATAACAATTAGTACATTAAAGAGCTGTGGCTTTAAGGCTAGACATGAGAAAAAATATTTTACAAAAGCCTCTGAAGTTAAGACTTATTTTAAGCTAGTTTAGCTGAAGGCTGCCATGATAATTTTAGATTTCAGGAGTTTTCTACTTTCTGGAAAGATCTGATTGGATTTTTTTTTTAAATTAATATGCATCAGATCATACACCTGAAGTTGCCATTATTTCAGCATCCACTGAAATGAAATTATTTTTCTTCAGTATAATTTCAGTTAGTTGGTCTTGGTGTCAGGCTAGCAGAAATGTTTCAGAATTAAAGTATGTATTAATGTATATGAAATTAAATTCAATCAGAATATGAAGTTCAGTTATGTATTTTAATTTAAATAATCAAAGATTCATCAGAGAGCTGTCTAAATACTCTGATCAGTTATAATGAGAAAATATTTTAGTAATACTAATCCTTGACCCTTGAGTACCCTAACCCTTACAGAGTAGGTCTGTATTTCTCAGTGTATCTGAATACATATTAATCTGTCTTCTTTTAAGTTGTTATCTCCCTTTTTACTTTACAGCTTTTACTTAAAGGAGGGAGTATGTTTCTTTCAGTGACTAAGAAGCTCTTTTACATGGCTATGATAGATTAACTTCTTTTATACATTAGCTGATTGTTATTATCAGTATGATTGGTTGTGAATAAGGATATATTATGTTGTTTGTTCCATCAGTAGAACACAGTTTACATTTTTATATACTAGCTTCCTGTATTGTATTCTAACAAAAGATGCTATTTTTCAACCTTAGCAGTAGAAATACCAGTAATAATTAAATTCTGCATTTTCCATTCCATTGCAAAGTGTCTTCAGAATGCGTATTCCTTTCCTTCCAAAGTTTCAGACTTCAAAGCTGAATAGTAACATATGCACCTAAAATTCTTCTCCAAAAATATTTACTATTTGGCATTTAGAAACTGGTACTTTTACCTTGACTTTATAAAGAAATGAGGCATATGCACTCATTATGTCTTACTATTTTTCTTCCTTAGAAAAATTTCAACCCATTAAAATAAAATTGTGCACATAGGTAATCATATCAAATATATTACAGTGCTGCAAATTTCATGAAAATGGTCACACTTCTCCTTGAGGCCATCTCTGTTTATTTCTCTGTTACAGAGGATGTGTTAGCATCAGCTCATGCCTTACTAGATATCAGAATCCAAAAAGGGAAGAATTATTGGGAACACAACTGCGAGCATAGGTGTTTTTAAACATCAGAGACTCTAACTGGAAGACATAAAGCCACAAGAAAACATATTTTTTAGATCTTCTCCTTTTAGTATTACTTGTTTTATGTGAAACTTCTTTTTTTCCGGGAGGATACTGAATCATATTATGGTCCACATGCAAGATAGATAGCTGTAGCTGCTCATTTCTGTATTATAAAAAAAACAGCAATATACAAGTGTTTAAGTAGAAAAAGAAATGAAACAGAATTTTAACAGCTACTGGAATAGTGTGGGAGAGTGTAGGACACTGATATTAGTGTTCTAACAGTGTTTCCTGAAACAAACGGAATAATTATCTGATGAGAATTAAAATATCTTTTTAAGTGGGATTGTTAGCAACCTAGTTAGTTGTCATTATCTGCTTTGTCTTCCTGAAATGTCTTAACAGGAGTGGGTAACATTTATTATAAAAAAGAAGTAATTTTAAGATATTATGATACACTGGCATCTTGTCTATAATATACATTTGCCCAAGTGTATAAGGGACACAAGATTGGGAGAGATTTTTTTTTGTGAATCTAAAAAAAATCATCAAAAAATCTCCAAGTGTAGCTTTTGGAGCATTTAAGTACATAAGTAACTTACAAAGTAATGTTGCATCATATTTTTTTTTCCAGAAAGCCTTCAATAAATACATTTCCTCACAAGTTGCTACTTTGAAATAGCTGCAAAACATATTGTGGTAGGGAACTGAGCTCACTTGAACAGGCAGTCAGTAGGTCATATGTAGTGATTTGTTCATATAAATAATTGTTGTAAAAGCAAATACAGAAATATCTTTTTTAATATCAAAATGTTATGTGTTATGCATCACAGCCTGTGAAATCTAATACTCCACAGAGGCTTCATTTATTGAGAACTATACACTAATACTGTTCTGCAATGATTAGTGTTTGGGTTTTATTAAAGAATATTGTTTCTTTTTTCTAGTGGTGCAATATGTGTATTGACTTGGTAGCATTCACCAGTGAAATATTCAGAGGAGCTGTCTTCCAGTCTTTGGATGGAATTATTGTTTCAGCTAACTGTAAGCTGAGAAAGATCTTCACTTTAAAATCCAAGCCTCAAGATACAGCTGAGGAAGATGGTGTGTTATAATTACTTTGTAGTCTTAATCATAGCTGTTCATATTAAAAAGTCAAAAGCTTCTTGGTCATCAGATTTGCAGTTCGAAAGATTATATGATTTCATGGAAATTAAAGTGACAATGCAGCATATCGCATCTGCTAGTGTTAGACTTCGGGTGACAAATAAATGTGTACTCTTCTTAAGCATTGACTTCATTAAAAGTATTTTATTGAAGAAATTCTGGCACGATTTATCAAGTAGAGAACTTGTTTTAATGACTGTATCTTACATGGATAGAAGGTAGGTTTTGCCCAAGAACAGGGTGTCTGAAAAGAGAGAGCATTTGACTGCTGATTGTTTTCTTTGTTTCGGGGTTTAGCAGCTGATGAAAAATTTCTTTTTAAATGATCCAAAACAAAACTTTAACAAAACAGTATTCTATGAAACTATCATAAATACCTCTCTGTCATCTTTAGTCCTATGGTGTCCTTGTTCATTGGGAAAGTAATGTTGGTGGTGGACTGTACAATTAGAGATTATATTTGTATTAGAGCGGGATATTGGTCAAAGCCTACCAGTCTCCAAACCAGGATCATAATCCTGAATCATTATTTTCCAAGGGAGAGAATTTCATTCCTCACTGGTATTTGCAGCAATAGAGGAGGAATTGAAAAACAACAACTGACACTTTCTTATTTAGAAGAAGCCTAGGTCAAGTTCAGCTTCAATTTCATTTAGATTTTTAATTTGTACCTTCAAAGGACACAACAGAAAAAGGGGTTCTGGTTTCTGAAGGAGGGATGTTTAGCAGATGGTTAACAGTGTTGTAAGTGTAACAAAATGTATTTTCCATTTGGAAAACCTAAACCAATATGGGAGAGTAATCATTGTGGTAACTCTGGTGAGCTTGGAAAAAAGTATTAATTCACTAACTGACTACAGAGAGAATCCAGTAAATTCTCAGCAGAAATTGCAGTTAGAGACATCACTGGCTTTAATTTAATTTAATTCCATCAATGCATTATTTTCTCTCTTCCATTCTAAACAGTTTTTGAAAAGCACATAAATGGTCTAAATGAGTTCCAAAATTCCAAAGCATAGTTACCATAATGAGTAGACAGCTTTAATGAACTGTAGGCATGGTAAAATGTTGCACTTTTAATTACTGGATTATCAATTCTATGATTATTACACAGCTGGTGGGCATTAGTATTTTCTGTATGATTATGAATTTCCTTATCTTGGCAAGTCTTAAAATTAGGTTACAGCTCAAGGTTTGGCTGCATTAAAATAACTCTATATTTCATACCCAATTACAGAAAAAAATATACATTTTTTGTTATTAATTAATTTACAGTTAACAATCATGATTTGATAAACCTTTTTTTCCTCTCAGATGACAAGGGCTTGATCAGTTCAGCTCCACTGAGTGCAGTGATGTTGTAACTGGTAATGAGGGCCAAGTTCTTTGCTTAAACCTCCTCAGTGGTGGGAGTAGTGATTTCAAAGTGTAATGTGTTATTCTTTTGTAGTAGCTTGAATACACTGTGTATTGTGGTCTTAAAATGATAGCAAGTGGAAAGGAAAAAACACATATACTAGGAAATTATTTCTAAATGAGATTATTGAGATGGAAGAGGAAAGAAGAATTAATTACCTTTGCCCTGTGGTATTGAGGCGTATAAGCTTGATATATACCTAGTTTCCGGTGTCCATATAATCCTAAGGTTACATGTTTTTTTTTTATTATTAAATATTGTCTTACTGTGGTAAATAATGTACGGGCTTGGTGAAAAGCTAGTAGCTAGCATTTATCTTATTTAAATAAATATGTCCACTACTGAAATATGTCATGGGACAGCTGCATTTTTCTGTTAGGTTCTCAATTCTTGATCCATTATTCATGTTTAGCTTTGGGGTTATATATTCCTCGTCTTGTCCCAGGAACATAGTCTAATACTATACTATAGTCTAGTCTTATAAAAAATTGGTAAGAATTGGTCTCAGGACTTCAGGAAGGGTTCTGACTCTGGAATCATTTCTTCATAGAGAATAATTTTCATAAACTTAGTTTATATTGGTTATCAAAGGGAAAGCAGAGACAATCAGATTGCATTCTACTGGTGCCAGCTGTCACAAGAATAGATAGGTCAACAGCTTTTTGGTTTAGTGTTAAAGAAGTGTAATGGTATCCAAAGTTTGGAATTAAAACTTGTCAAATTCTATATATGGGACTTCGCTATTTACTACTCCCGTCCCACTGATACCACTACCATTTTCAGATGATCAGTTTGTCTGAAAATCAGTATATCAGTATTAGAATTAAAACTGTAATTGTAACAAAGTATTAACAAAATGCATTTTGTGATTCTGTTTTGCTTATTGACTTGCCAAATCAAAGAATTTGTTTTACTTTGGCTATTCCAGCCATTGGTTTGTGTGTTTTAGTTTAAATGTATTCAGATTTTTTGGCCTAAAAAATAAACAATATCATCTTAAAAATTAACATTTATCATCTTAAAAATGAACAATTTTAGCAGAGTTTTCAAATTACTGTAATCTATTAAATTGTTACAAGCATACAAACTATAATATATGTAATCTAATTAACTAATAGTGTAAATCCAATTTAATTCTGTTGTGTCATCTGTGAATGAAGTAAAGCCCATGTTTTTTCATTCTAGATATGTGCTTTGTTCCATTTACACCATATGAGCCCACAGATGTTATTCCTCGAACCTGCCAGCTAAATACAGATGTGCCACAAGTTACACAATTGCTGAACTTGACTAAAATTCACAAGCCAGAAATAAAAGGCAGGAGTTATCCAGTAACAATGCAAGAAACAGGTATTCTATTGTACTAAAATGCTGTGAATGTGATCTATATAGTATGCATACAAATAACAGATTTGTTCTGTAAAAGTGCATGTTAAAATTTTCCAATGTCTTAACATACTACATCACAACCCATGTATACCCATGTACCAACTGTGATAGCATGAGCATGTAGACACGTATTTATTCTATAGTTTCAGAGATCTGTGTGCAACCTGAAGAATTCTAATTCAAGCATGGGATTTATAATAACAATATTTATGAGGTGTGTCTTTTGAATGTACATTGAAGTGTGGCTGTTCAGTTTTTACACTTCTTTAAAAAGTATGTTTACATGGGTTTGTTTACTTTAACAAAACTTATCTAAAAATATGACCAAGAATAGTGTCTACTATTCTGAAGTGATAGGAGGGTTTTTAGATTTTTCCTTAGAGTAAGACCATTGATATATTTACTTATTTAAATTAGATTCAGCCTTTTTTTTTATATGCAAGTACTGTTATTGTGATACTAAATGGGAAATAATATTTTAAAGTGTTATTGCCCTACAAGTAGTCAAGCCAAAATTCAATCGTGAAGTTTGATTACAAGTTTGCTTTTGAAATAGCAGAGGAAACTCTGGAACTGAGCCACTCAGTGACAGCATTCAAAAATCATACTTTTTGGCTAGGTTGTCAAAATAAGAGGGACTGTAAAACTTAAATGAGTACAATAGTGTGAGTGACATATGTTAAATAAATAAATAAATAAATAAATGTTTGAAACGAGACTCTTAGTGAAACCTCAAGTTTTGCCATCCAGACTACGAAGATGTGTAGCCCTTATATAGGTATTTAGTAACATAATTAACCATAACATCTCTGACCTGTATGGAAATGAAATGTTTTCAGTTTAAAGTTTAGTCTTTATTTTTAATCTCATGTTATGAACATAGCATATGTTCTTCAAGACATGCACTTCAAAGTTCAGAAGTTAGGCCTCCTTGAAAATGGAAGCTTTGGTATGTTTAAGTACATTTCAGTTGGAAAATGTTCTTTTTAGCCACTAAACTTCTTGTTTATTTGATAATCAAAAGCCCAAATCATTTTTAGTCTCATCCACTTTTAATTACACATATTATTTCATTATGCCATCAACACACTGTTATGTGTTGATGTAGGTAATTAATTGCAGTCAATTAATGTGTTCATAAACAGAGATTTTCATGCAAATCAGCTTTTATAATTGGAGTTAACAACATCCCAAGGTAGTCAGCAAATTAAAGAAATTGATGTTAGGTCATCTAATCTTGTGAAATGGCAGCTGTTAGCAGGAACCAAGTGTCATATCAGGAACAAATGAAAAAGCTAATGGCAGAAAGTGGCTTCTTTTGTGCTTGTTAGTACAGTAAATTACAATATTTGGTGGCTAATGCATGATCTTTTTTTTTCATTTCCTTCATGACAATGGAAATAAAGTTTATCTTGAATTAAGATTAAATAATTCTATGAAAAATGCTTAAGACAGTCTACAAAATGTTGTGTTTCTACTTACTTTCTACTTGTTTTATGAAAGTGTCAGATCTCAAAAGTGAGATAGCAATTTAACACTTAAGTTCTAGCAAAAAAAAAATCTGCATACATTATAAATTTTAATTATAAGTTAATGTGAAGGCTTTTTATTAGCTCCGGAAAGGAGAACCCACTGACAATCTTGCAGAATCAAGAAAAAAAGGAAAAAAGATTATTACATGTAGTTCTGGCAGCTGGTGTTAAAATTACCTTAATACATAACCATTTTACTGTCCATACCTTTTAAATTTTTTCTCAAAACATTCACCTGCATTTCATGTTTACTTTTTGTTTGTCTGGCAGACCAGCTGGCATTTTCTGTGCTTGAAAATAATTACAGAAATATATCTAAATTTTAAACAGTAAAAAACATCATGAAAGTGCTAGAACATTTTAACAGGACTAGTGTACGTTTGCAATATTAGGGTTCGGCCCTGGTAATGCAATAGATTCAATAATTGCAAAAAGCAAACTGCATGTAAATAGTTCTTGTGTCCACTGTGAGCTGTGAGTGATACATTGACAGTCTTGCCTCAGTTTTATTTCTTATCTGTTATTTATTTTGTTATTTATTAATTAGAGCTGGTTTTTCTTCCTGTTACAAGTTAGATTTTCATCGAAGTTCTACAGAAATCCTGCAAAAAAATTTTTTTTGTTTATAAATAGCCCCTTTTTAAATAAATCTTTAAAGCAAGGCTATTAGAAATATGTCTTTATAATAGACCAAAAGTTTTTTGCTTGTATATTAAGACACTTTTATAAAATGTATGTTTGCTTTGAGTAAAAAGATAGTGAACTTTGCATACATATGTCTAGGGATTGTGCTATAAAGGAACATTATTTTTACGTATGTGTAGTATTCATAATTCTTTCATTACAGTCAATTTTTAAAGGTATTAATATTTATTGTTTGTAAGTACTGTAATATATTTTTAAAACTACTATTTTTCTTTACTTAGGACGCTTGATTAATAGGGGAAAAGGCAATATACGCAGCAATAAAACTCAGGATGTATCACATATTGCATTTGGATCAAAGATCCTTGGACCACCTCCATCTTCAAACAGAAGAGTCAGTACAAGGGTATCTGGAGAGGTAAGAAGGCTTAAATTACAACAAAACTGCTGCCTTTTCTACAAAGGAAGAGATTGACAAGCAAACAAGAGAGTCATACTGAAAGTTTATTTCAGAACTGACATGAGGCTGCATCGAGAGTACTGTGTTCAGTTGTGGGCCCTGAATACAAGAGAGGTATTGTAACATCCAGTGGAGGGCAAATAAAATGTTTGGGTGGCTACAGCGCATGACATGGGAAGAGAAGCTGAAGGACCTGGGATTGTGTAGCCTACAGAAGAGCAGGCTAAGGGAGACTCCAGTTGCTCTAGTTGTTCTCAACCATCTACTGCAGGGTTATGGAGAAAACACGGCCAGATACTTCTAAGATATGCACAGTGAAAGGACAAGAGGCAGCAGGCCCAAATAGCAACAGAGAAGCTTTGACTGCATATAAGGAAAAAGAAGATCTGTTAAGTACTAGAACGGGATCCTAGAAAGTCTGTGGAATTTCAAAACTTTCAAAGCTAACAACATGACTGGAGCAGGGTTCGAGCAACCTCATCTAATTTCATCATTATCCCTTTTTTGAGTGGTAGCCTACAGAGGCCTCTTAATACTGAAATTACTCTGTGTTTTCCTATCACTATTATTTTTCAGATTTTTTGTTGTTGTTGTTCTAGACTGCTAACATTTGTGCATGTGTGTACGTTTTTTTTTCTTATGATGAGAGCTATGATGCAGAACAGAAACTGTATCTTATTATGCTACATGATGGTCAGCCATACAGTAGCTTATGTGATACAATTGATTACAATGCCAGGGGAAACAGCTGGTCTCACTCTGCTAACAAGCAATATGCGGGTGTTGGGAATCTGGTGAGGACTAAAATTCCCAGTTTAACACACTGAAGAGGGGATCCAGCCAAATGAAGAAGTAGACTATTCTGTAGGAAGTCAACTGAAAGCTAAGAGGGAAAGCAAGAATCCCTTCTCCAGAGAAGAAAGGGGTCCTTCTGAGGTCTAGAATAGCCAGAAGTCTCACTATCTTTTTGTCCAGATAGTGAATTTTAATTTTTTTTCTTCCTTTGCTTTGCTTTGTTTTCCTTCCATTCAGTGAAAAAAAAAAAAAACCTGCCTGTTATTAAACTGTAAAGATTGGAGATACCACACAAATCTGTACCTGCCATAAAGTTTCCTTAAAAGCTGATTAAAATTAAAAAATGGGAACATTTATTTCCAGAATAAACTTAGTTCAAAATCTGTGTTTAGCTCTGAGTATTTTGAACATGTTATATTTTTATCTCTCATTAAGAAAATAATATCTTTCAAGGTAACAAAGACTGTGGGTAGCAAAAGTAATAGATCATGCCGACTTCAAAGTTCAGGAAAAGGAACTGAATCCCTGCAAGAAACTCAGAGACTGGAGCTATCATTCTCACCATGCAACGATTCGTTAGATCAAAGAGGCAAAAGAAATACTCACCAAACAACTAAAGATGCACATCAAAATGGTAAGAGCCTAAAGCGAAGCATATGTAAAGAGTTCACAAACTGCCAAAATTTTTCAATGATTCTTCTTTAGAATGTAAAATTTAATTCTCAGTTTTTCTCATCCTTTGTCTACCTTGTTAATTACTGAATACATTTATGTTAAATAATGGCTCGCTCTCCTGTATGAGTGTGAAAAAATGCTCATTCTCTCTGCAGGTATTTTAAGTGTTTGAGCTTGGGACCACCACCTCCTCCCAGTAGCTACAGGGTATAAACATATTCTTCTTTCCCTCATGCTATCTATATAACCAGGCTAGTATAGTGGTTCTTGATTACTTTGCAGGTTTTGCAAGCCTGTTTTTTTTTTTTTTTTGTAATTCCTATAGTTTGTCCTTCTTCTGTACATAGTCAGTGTTAAATTTTGACTTTCTTGTCATATTCCTGCTGCCCCACAAGATTCCCATGCTATTTGGAAAATGTTTGTATTCCAGAACAATGCTCTGTGTGCTGTTCTTCCATGCCTCATATAAGAAAAGCATACAATATGAGTGTTCACACGTATTTGATAAGTGTTTGGTTATATTTCAGACTCTGCAATTCGGACTCAGAAAACCTCTGAGAATGGAAGAGCAGATTTTCAGCTCCCCTCACCACAAGATCCATCAGCGGACAAGAACAGTCATAGAAGATTATGTCTAAAAAATACAGCCAAAAACACAGGGGAGATAACCAGTGGTATGGTGCTAATTTTATGTTATTTTACATCTCAGTTCTGTGTGGGGTAGGGGACTATTTGTTGTATATTTCAAAGGACTCAGAAGCAGTTCACATAAAATATAAATGTATGTGCTGCAGGGATTATGGAAATCAAACACCCTGCAACAGAATTGCTTGTGAGCGTTGATAAAGATTTGTAGGATTAAGCAGAGTACCAGAGCAGTGAATGAATAAAAAAGAAAAATTCCATACTCTCATGATTAAAGGGAAAGAACTAAAAATAATTTATTCTTTAAATTGCTATTAAATTTAACACTAAAGACTCCAAACATCAAATGGATGAGAAGAGGTAAGAGCTTAGGATATCTATCATGGTATCCATGTAATATCTTTTGTTTGGTTGGTTTGGTTTTAAAGTTCAGCAGTGAATTTCTTTATTTTTTTCTTTTTAATTATTTCTGGGTTAATATGTTTTGAAGAAATTCCCATAGGCAACCTATTCATCAAGGAAAGTCTGCTATGCTCTGTTCTGAACTTCTCCAAAGATGGCAGTGGGAAAAACTTGACCTCAAAGAATGAAAGACATTCTTTGAGGAACAGGGGGGGGGATTCAAAAGCAGAAACACCAAACAAAAAATGAAGAAACTAATAATTTTAAATAAAATTACACAATGCAACATATGCATAAAATACTGTACAAGTCATTTACAAAAGAAAGTGAAACACGTGCTGGCATTATCCGATTAGAGAACAAAAGCACTCCTGCCCCTTTCTTACCAACCATTTAACACTTGAATTCACATTTTAAGTACCTTTTTAATAAAAGCAAAGAAACAGTGTTTTCTGTGATGACTTGTGTTGTAGCAGCTGTTCATGCATACTATGAGGATTGCAAGCCCATAAACCTCAGGACTGATGTTATAGTCAGGAAACTCCCAACAACTGATCTTGTCCCATAGCAAACATCCACAGGCTTGGTTCAGTGGCAGTGACTCTGCCAAAAGCATAGTCCTGACAATTCTGACAATGTGTTAATGCACATACACCCATGACAAGTTGTTGGCACAAAACCACGTTCCCCAAGCAAGTGCAAAGCTTACATGGTTTTTGGCTCCTGATTTATACTGTGGTCAAAACAAGTTGTATCAACAAGAATCTATCATACACTACTCTTTTCTTATAACCAGGCATTTAGTATTCTTGAGCCCTGTGCAGCCATCTCCTTTGGTCATCTTGCAGCAGCACAGTAATTGTTGTGCCATTAGCTTGAGCAAATATTAATTTAAGTTTCATGGGTGGAAGGAGCTATCATAGACAATATTTCATATTACTTTAGAGGTTAGTCACTGCTACTTATACTATCTTCTAGATTTATCATAGAGCTCAAATCAACGTGTTCTGTAGCAGGTGCATGGTACCTTTAGAAAGGTAAATTATTCTTAAGCAAGAGAAAAAATAAAATGAGGGAGTATTGTTTATAGTTTGCCAATCTTATTTATGCAATGTTGAAACCTTCATTAAAATGTTGGGCTGCAATTGGAAGCTTTACCATGAGTCTGACTGTGTAGAAGAACTAATTAGATGTTTAGGTGATCATTCTTGCATTTATCTTGTTTGCTGCAATGTTGTGATTATATAGTAATTTACATATTTTGCTGAGAAGATACTCTAAATTGTTCATTACAATTGACATGGAAATGCTGAGTTAAAAAGAAATTCCAGTATAGTTTGTGGTTGAGAGATAATAAGATTTGGTTTGGTCCAAAACACTCCATATCTTTCACTTATAGACTATTAACAAAATGGTACACTGATTACAGGTTACAGAAGTTGCTGAACTACATAGCTAGTGTAAAATGTCATTTGAAAGCCTTGCAGACTTAATGTTTTCTCTTATGATTTCAGTTTTATTTGCATATGACTTTTTACATGTAATTGCAATTACCTGGCTATTTAAAATATGTTGTCAGATGAGAGGCACAATCTTGAGTGATCAAAGAGAGGAGAATTCTGCTGTAGTAGCCTCCCTTGAAAAACTTCTAGTTATTGAGCAAAACAAAAGGTCATTACGTTTACACAATCAAAGGGTGATTCTTGAAAGCTTTGAATAGTGCCACTCATTTCTCAAGGCTTTAAAAAAAAATAATCCAAAATATTTGTGAAATAGATTGCATTACTTACATGTTCACCTTGCAACTCTTACAGTCTCTTTCAGCCTCTTACAGCTTAAAAGCAAGATGGTATGTCTGTATATTTACAAAATACACTTTTCTACATATGATTGACAATGGTATACTAAATTACTTCAGACTATCAGGATTATCTAATATAAAAAGAGATTACATGAAAAGCCTTGAGGCTTCTGAGTACAGGTGGTCTTCATTTAGAGACCGAAAAATAGTCTCCTCTGGAACAAGTCAGTGCAAGCTGTGGATGTACAAGATGTGTTAAGTCCCTACTTTTCACCTAGTTCCTAGTACAAACTACCATTTAGGTTGTTAACAGCAGTTCAGTAGCTTCACTAGCTACCTTCAGTAAACTGGAAGAATCAGAGCAACATATTAAGACAGCTGTTTCTTCTGGCATTCTCATTCTTCTCTACCTTTTGCCTTCATTTATGGTAGTTCAGAAACATTTTTTTTTCCCAAAGTTGCTGGATCTGCTTGGAGTGATAAATATTTCTAACAAAACTAAGAAGAAAGAATTGAATATCACAGTAAACTTACTCTCTTCTGTGACAGCAAGCATTTTATTATTGCAGTGCTACTTTATTATTACATTTTTAGTATTTTTTTATTGAGGCTTTTTTAATATAGTTGGTGGTAACTTTGTTTTATGGAGCCAGAAAGTTTCCAGATTAGTGAATAATCCACACCACACTACCTTTAATGAAGATAAGGGAGTATTGCATACTTGAGCAATTCTCCTTTTCTCAGATGCTATTTGAGATTGGTTTTAATCAATCAAATTGACATTTTTTTCTATACTATCATTCCAAACAGTAAAATATAACTTAACAATGAGAGTATAAAAATGGTCTTTTCATGTTTATCTGGTGCACTCAATCTTTAAATCCATTTCTGTAGTTTATTGTTTGTTTTAAAATTGGCAGATTAGTACAGCCTGTATTCAGGGAAACTTGGCGAAACAGATATCTTCATACATTTTTCATGTCATGCTATTTTTCATCAGAGCCATAGTTTGAAATTGAGATTTAAACCATAGGTACTAGACATAAAAGAAAGTGTAGAATTTCAACAATAAAGGAGCAGCAGATTGTAATATTATGAACTTTCCACCAAGTATGTGTGTTTTTTTTTTGGGGGGGGGGGGGAAGTCAGCCACAAAAAAATGCCTATAGAAAAAGGTCAATTGCCAAATTTAATAAAACTATGTTTTCCTAGAATGAAACTCAGTTGTACAGTTTCAAGTCTTAACAGCTACATAGTTTCAGATTTGCAGATTACAGGTTTGCATGTCATGTATCATAGCCTGCAGGTTTGTTGAGCTGTGATCAGGAAACATTTTGATTGACCTCGTCTCACTTAGAAAGCAACCTGATCTCTTTCAGTGCATCCTCATCACTCTTCCAAGTGTATAAATTTGATACATCAGAACATTTGTGTAAAAAGCCTTATTTTTCAGTACAACTTCCAGAGAAAAAATGTGGTCAGTATAAAAATACAGTTTATATGTTTTACATTACAGTAAAAATTTTACATTTCAGATGAATGGGTGTTTCCAGAAAGTTTCACTGAGACTGTTCAGTTGGATAAGAGCGGGCAGTTCACAGCTACTAGAGATTCAGCCTGCCATAACTTAACCTCACCACAGAATGCCTCTGTTGAACATCATGGCAATGAAACAGGTGATCACCATGTGAATCATAAAGAGATTTTCACATTTTCATCAAGACCTCGATCAGCTCCTCATGGGAAGTCTCCAAATAGGTCACCAGAACGTTGCATTTTCCCTTTGGATTTGAAGCAAGACAGTAACCAAGTCCATGGGGAAAGCCAAATTGCAGATAACTTTCAAGGAACTGACAGCAGTGAAGAGGTAGGCCACTTCGTACATGTAATTCTTGATAAAGTTGTCTTCATCGTAAAACTCCTAGGATGAGATTCTGTCTT
Source organism: Anseranas semipalmata (assembly GCA_013399115.1). Taxonomy (NCBI): domain Eukaryota; kingdom Metazoa; phylum Chordata; class Aves; order Anseriformes; family Anseranatidae; genus Anseranas; species Anseranas semipalmata. The sequence goes on from VXAA01001635.1 coordinate 949,006, forward strand.
CAAGGCAGACAGGGAGGATAAATCATCTTTTCCCCATATACCTACAAGTAGATTTGTCTCTGTCAGGTTGCTGTGTCTAACTGAATACAGGGGTGAAAAAGAAGGTATTCCCTCTGTAACAAGTGGACAAAAGAAACCTAACTCTCTGTCAGCCCCTGTGCCAGTAGAGATATGTGAGTATCCTTTGAGCATCCTTACAACAGAAAAGATTTTAGGAAAGCCTGCATCGTAGATTTCAGCAAGACATATGTCTGTTATGGTTGAACGAATGTGCAGTAAATAAGGCTTCACTCTGCCTTTTAGACATGTAAGCAGGGGCTGTTTTGCTCACCAACATTGTCAAAAGTAAATTAAGAAATTTCAGTGGTTTAAAGTCACTTGATGATTGGTATTTCTGCTTTATATCCTGTCTGAGCTATGTGAGTATTGCTAGCTTTAATTCTTTTGCAATGTGGAAATCTTTCAACAATAAGATTAATGAAAGAAAGGAAGTATTTTTTAACAAAAATATCAGTTGATACTATATAAATTCATCAAATTGTCAATGCACTGAATAGTTGCATTGTGTCACTACAGTAACTGGTAAAAGTTTCTACCCTTATGAACATTCTGGTGTATTTCTTTATAAAATCTGTTTCCCCGCATTCTAGTATTTTCCTCATAGCTGAGGAGTGAAATACAACCAAGTTACATAATAGCAAGACAGACTAAACAGAAATATTATTCTGTTCTGGGAAACCATATTGCTGATGCTAATTACAACAAATAATTTTTTTCTCAGTTTTTCTCTATGGTTTTGGGGATTTTCCCAGTTATCTGGGACACTTAAACCCATAAGGCTTTGTTATTTCAAAGAACATTTCAGGATTTCAGAGTTAAATCAGTTTTAGGCTAATAATTCATGAACAGTGTTATATATGTGATAGCATTCTGAAGATAGGGAGAACTTTTTGGATTTCAAAGAACTAAAAACAGTTTTATTTCAGGCACTGAAAATATAGGAAATAGCGTCCTAGAAAAGCCATGATAGCTGAACATCAGACTGTTGACTTAATAGTAATCTGTTTTTAGCACAATTTAAGGTATCTTTGCAAAACTACCAAAAGTCTTTAGCCTAATCATAACATGTTCCCAAGTTTATTTCACATATATGACAAAATATTTACTTGCCTAAATTGTACTGAATCTTGCAGTGATTTTTAAAAATTTAAAAATTTGGGGAGGAAATGTTTCAGCCTGCAACCTGAAAACAGCAAGTATTTGTAAAGTCCTTTTAGCACTTACCAATTGGTCACTGAAATAGTTAAATGCTGTTATTCAATTATCAGAGTCAAATAATCAGTAAAGGATAAAGCTTGCTTCTTTGTGTGGAATCATTCACCATCAAGTGGCTTATTTTGTAATTAAATAAATGTCCATGCTTTCAGCCCAAATTCCCGTCAGAGACTTTTTGTAGGGAAACTTGTCATGTCAGCATTTAAAGATTCTGTCAAACCCAGAGCAAAAGCAAGATCTCTTTCTGGTTGCACAAGTCGTGTGACTGTGGCTGGTGTGCCCACATGTCACACACTGTGATCAAACGTGCTGTTTTGACTGTGAAGCCAAAAGTGAAGCCTTCACTGAAGAAACTTTCTATCCTTATGCAATTCAAAGAGTAAAGGAATAAGATTAAATAAGATAATGTACTCTTACAAAGTCCGATAGGTAATTTCACTCTGATGCCTCAGTATTAAAGCCCAGCATACAAAGGGACTATATCCCATCTGCTCCTCATAGGTGGTCCTCAAGAGTCATTAAAATGATCTTTTTAAACTTACACCCCAGCAAGAGCAATTGTTCTTTTGTATCCAAAAATTATTGTCCTTTCTAGGAATACAGTACATCAGCGGAAGTGCTAATTCCTCAGGGAAACCATTCTTATCTTCACTATACATATACTGTGCTATAGTTAATCAAGCAAACTTTACTGATGTTTCTGGCACCATTTCATGATTTAATATTTAACAAATTATTCTAGAACCTACATATATATGGCTGAAGAGACATGGAAAGGTGGGAGGGATTTAAGTTTCAGATAAATCAAAGTTATCCATTTATCTCTAATGTGTGAAAAAATGCAGTGTTTTCTTTAGTAATCTTCCATCTCAAATTAACCTAACTTAATAAGGGCTTCCAGCACAGATTTTGAGATAACATATGGCAAGTAGAAAAGAGGGAAATATAGATTTGTGTTTCAAGGAAATTGCTAAGAGGGGGAATAAAACAGTATCTACGAACTTCCAAAATGTGTATCATTTCAGTACCAACAAAAGCTAAATGAACAAAAGCAACACAGACAGTGTTTGTATATTTGATGACATTTCATGTATCTGCAAATTTCATGGTATGCCTGAAATGTACAACAAAAGTAGATATTGCAGAAATACTTATCAGTGTACTTTTAGAGAAAACGTTGTATATTCATTGTTCCCTTGTTTTCTGCAAACCACAGTCAGTGATATCTTAAGAAATTCACCTTGCTTCCTCACCATCATATATATTTTCTTATCCGATATATTAGAAAATGCATTACATTACAGGTTTACATTACGTCTGCAAACCATACTCTGCTACAGTATTTCATAAATGAAAAATTAGTTTATTTATTCCAATAATCATTTTTGAATGTGCATTTTGTGTAGTCCAGTCCTAGACTCACTGAAATCAGTAGGAAACTTGCATCACTCTCATCTGCAGTAGGACTGCGCCTTGGCTGTGAGAGGCATATTAAAGATGATATTTCAGTGTCTTACTGTCTTGCAATATATACTGTCTTACCTCTGGAGTGGCAGCATATGATACAGAAGCAGCATGATGAGATGAAGATAAGGCCTCTCTCATCCTTTCTTCCATGGGAATAAGAACACTGAGGCAAACACTAGGTTTGCTTCCTCGTTATCTCTGTTCCCATATCTTTGGACTTGCTGTTAGTTGTTGAGATGGAGTATGAGTGGACATTTTACACCTGATTCATGGGAGATTTTGCAGAGACATTGTTAGGAGTGTGAATATAAGGTTAATAAACTAACCTCCAAAATTCTTAAATGATACTCGCATAACATACAGAGATAAGTAGTTCGCAGCCAGAATTATTCCTTCTATTTTTAAGTTGAAGATGCAATGTGAAAATATAGAATACTAATAATTCAATGGAAAGACATCATTGTAATGGACTTTTTGATTTCTTTTTTTTGAACAGTTGTTATAAATTTTATTGAAATTATGATTATTCTGTAACATACAGGTTTGGGAGGTTACCAGCCTTATAAATATGGGCTTATGTTTTGAGAAGTATAATCCTGTCTCCCTCTTCCCCTGCTTTGGTTCACTACTTGAGATGTAAAGATATGTTTATGGGATACTCAGGGTAGCTGCCAGGAAGAGCAGATGGTTCTCAGAATCTTTGCAAATTAAAAATTAAGCAGTAGAAATTAAGGAGCCATTCTGAAATCTTAAGGTCAAATGTTTTATGGAAAACAGCATTGTGTGATGATAAGAGGAAATCACTCTTTGTTTCCTAAATTTAGGATGACAACAATGAATTTATCCAGGGTACTGAGAACCTAGAGATCAGCCCCAGCAGGCAAGGAACATCTGATTCAGCAACTTTTAAAGAGAACCCATTAAAAAGGATGTCATGGAGAAATGAATACTGGAAGAATAAGGGACACAGCAAACAAAACCTCGAGGAAACTATCTTGTCAAAACCACAGAGTTCCACTGTGAGAAAAACAGATTCTGTTAGCTCTCAGAGAAGCTTAAAGCCTACCCTTTCTCTTTCTCCAACTGGAAGTAAATCTGAATTCTTTAAAGTCATTCCAAATGCATCTGAAAAAAATGAAAGATCTGAAGGAGTTCCTGGTCAAATAAAACCATCAGTTGATAAAAAGTCCGTCAAGAAAATCTCAAGAGAAAATTCATGTCTGACAACACAGACTTGTGTAAGTGGTTTTTACTTTGAAATTAAGATATTAGATTTTACAGAGAAGCTATATTAGATATACCTATTTGCATGAAATGAGAAATAATATATCTTTCATCCAGATATATTCTGGGTTCATCATAACAGTGTTTACCAAGCTCAGTCTGTTGAAAGTTGATTTCGTATTTTTTTTTGTTGTGCATAAAATGATACTGCAGATAAAACAGAAATCACAGAGGTTCACAGTTAGAAATAGGTGTAATTGAGCAATTCGCATTTTGAAGATATGTGAGTTAGAAATACATGAGTAGTTTTGGGCAGAAAGGTTACAACAGAAAACTGACAGACTTTCAATTGATATATCAATGAATGACCATAGAAGGAACATTACTCTAGATACTTCATAGTCCCTCTGCAACAGCCCTGAGAAAAGATAAACTATGTGATTGAGGGCTAGCAGTGAGGCTGTGTCATAGGCTAAATTGCCACACTACTAAAGGAATTGTTACATTCACCAAAGGGTTGTTTTATCCCCAGTTTTTCTTCCTGGATTCTCCTTACAGAAACATATAGTAATTTTAAGAACAAATTTGTCTGAAGCTAATTATGTTCTTACATATTTCTTAATAGTTAATTCTTGTCTTCTCGGCTTATATTAAATGATGTGCTTTGAGTTGTGCTTTGAATGAGGAATTGGAGCTTAAGAATGAAGTGTATTCTGTAAATTGAAAATGAGAAAATATGTTACCATTCCATGTCTTTGGATAGAATTCTTTTGGGCTTAAAATTACTGCAGATCTGTATCTTTTAATATGTGACCTCTTCTCTGAATGTGTTATGACTTGATTGTTGATACTGACTAAATGTGTTGTTGACTTGATTCCTGAGCATCTGAGCTTGGAACAGGCCAAATTTGTTCCTCAGACTTCAGAGATTTTTTTTCAGATGTCAGCTAATACTTTATGAGACCAAAGTCATGCAGCTAACATCTTCTGTCCAGCAGTGGTCAGTCAGAGATGGTTAGGGAAAAGTGCAAGGACAGAAGAAGCATCCGGCAGTACCTCACCAGCATGCGCTGCAGGTTTCCTGCTAGCTTCCATAGCTTAGCAATTTCTTGAGCAAACAGTGTTGTATTTGTGATAAATAACTGGGGGTGGAATTTTTTTCCACACATTTGTATAGTTTTCTTTCGTGTCCATATGGCCTTTGTCTTGTGATAATTAATTCAGAATTTAACTGTTATTTGTGGGGAAAAATAACTATCTCCTTTTATTTGTTTTGAATGCACCATTGCATTCTTGGTGCTTTCTCATTCTTATGTTTGCTATAAGAAACGATGAATACTCATTTTTTTAGTCTTCTTACCTGTGCCACTTACTATTTTATGTCTGTATATCATATTCCCCTGCAATTGTCTCTTCTGCGGGTCAGGGAGTTCTATTGTATTTAGTCCCAGGCTTGTTTCTTTCTGATTTTTTTGCCTTTTTTTCCTGAGGATGTTGAATCCAGCTAATGCATGATCATTAACGTAAGTGATTTTGAGTAGTAATATCTGCAACCAGATTATTGCACACTTCTGCGGACCAAAAGAATAGATGCCTCTTTTTTTCTGTGGCTCTATGAAACAGTTATGTATGCTTTGGAAAAGAAGTAGCTATAGTAATGTCCTGCAACATGACATTTACCTCATTTGCATGATGGAAATGGATGTCTTCCATCATTATTGTTTTTTATGTCCTTGCAGCTTGTATGATCTCCTTTAAGATATTTCAGTCACCATTCCAGACAGGGGGATTTGCTGTCATTCTGCTGCTGGAATTCTAGTCCCTGGTGATTCTGTTACATGCTGATGCAATTAATTTTAGTTATCAGAGTTGATGGCATCCATGAAAGGGGAAGCATGAGTGACTCTTTCCATGGGACAAGACTGCTACTGCTGTGACAGGGACATCTTGCAGAATGATTCTAACATCTATTTGTGGGAAGATAAAGTTTCTGTAATTTTTAGTGATACAAGAACCCCATTTGGTGCTAACAATCTCATTCTTTGTTTCTTAGATACGTTAGTATCCATGTATCCATCTGCCCATATGTGTATAATAAAATTTGTTTACATTAAACATTTTACATTTACTTTCTCTTATAGCTTTATCTGTATGACTTTTTTTTTATTTTTGTAATTGTAGGATTAGATGCAGAATTTCTAGTTTTCAGTAGCTGTTCAAGTTTTTGTGTTTAAGTGTAATCCTCCCTTGTTTCCTGACTCTTCACTTTTGAAAAACTGTTTCATGCAAAATCCAACTATGTTCGTTACTAATCATAATTGTAATCTATTTGTCTATAACAATTGAAATGATATGTTGATTACTTTCATGAAAGATGTTATCAGTGTTTAAAGCAGTGACATTGCAGAATGCAACTTCTCTTTGCTCTTTAGAATGTAACTAAATGTAGACTACTTTGGTGGTTTGCAATTAATTTTGCATTAAAAACCCTCTTGTCATTTTTAAGTACCAGAAATTTTCTATTACTTTTGCTTCACTCCCATCATGCCTGGTAACAAACCATCTTCATTACTTCCCTATCTGTTTTCTTTAACGCTACTGATTTCCAACATGTAGTCTGCACGTACAGCTTGCCTTTTCCCAAGCTATCATTTTTCACATGTATTTTGGGGGAAGTTTTCTGATCTGTTTTAGGCTCAGGTTTTGTGATGGTAAAGGCAATAAGGCATTCTTCACTGGATGGTGCAAGTGCACCAATAAATTGTCAGTCAAAGCAAAGAAAGAGAAAAAGAAAACATGAGGAAAGGGAAGGAAGGAAGGAAAGAAAAGGAAAAAAAGGAAAAGAAAGGAGGGGAATAGCTGGACAGTTCATCTTTTTTTTTTTTTTTTATAACTGCATGATCCTCAGTACCTCTAAATTGGCTATAATGAAACAAAAAATGTAAAACTTCATAGTCAACGCATGGTCCTTTTAGAGTGTGAAGTGCAAAATACTAGCCAATGTGCTGGCCTGAAAAGTAGGATGGTTGTAATAGGAGCAGAAAACTGGTGAGGAAATCTATTAGATCTTTCTTTCTCATTTCCCTATTGATGCCAAAGTAAGAATGTAAAAATAACAGAAAGTTGTATGGCACCTTGGGTACCTTTGAGACAAATGGATTCTAAAGTTAAAAAAAAAAAAAAAGATCTCATTTAACTGATTTTTTCCTTTCCTGCCGGACAAATTTTCTTTAATTTTTAAAGTGTTTGATAGATTTTACAACTTTTCTGTGAGGTTTTGTTTTAAAGCATGAAGGAAGAGAGCTATCATTTTATCATTTTTGTCAGCTCAATAAATAGTTGATTACTAAATTAGACAGTAGAACTATTACTATATTACACTGACTTGTAGCTGTAAATGTGTTGCACATGTAATTTGTTGCGTGTAAGGGTTTTCCTTCAAGAACAAAGCCTACTATCAATGTGTAGAAACTGAGGAGTGATAGACTTTGCTTTATTGCTAAAAAAAGATAAGATGAAAGTATCTGGCAGATTTAACTCTCATATTTGATTTGATCAAGTGATAAAATTTTCCCATCCAGAAGCCTTTTCTTGGAGTTCTTTGCTACTTCCTTTTATACTAGGTCATCCTCCAGATTTGAGCCCAAATTTGAGTGCCACTAACTGCCCTTCAAACAATGGTTGTTTATATCGTTAGAAAGTATGTCCAACTAGCACTTACAGAATACAGTCAAATATATATATTTTTAATTTTTATTAAAATATTTCCAATAATTTAAAAATGAATATAATAAGCTATTTGAGTGTGGCCTTCTTCTGATCACATACCTGTATAAAGCTTTTTTTTAATGTATCTGCTGGAGCAGTTTTGCTGGAAGAAACTGGTATTCTAGGTTCCCACAAGTTTCAGGAAAAGAAGTTCTGACATATAATATTGTTAACTACAGTGGGGCAGAACTGGAGATTTTTGTTGGCTGTGAGCATGTAATTATTTTATTTTCATTTTGCAACACTGTTCATTGTTTTAAGAATTATGTACAAGAGGATAGTTTTGCATGAAAGGGTATTAGAGTGAGAGTTTACACAGAAGTAGTCTCTTCTAATCTGCTTGTGCAGAGGACTGGTAAAGAAAAAAAAAATGCTTAACCAGCTCTTACTGCAATCGATTTGCTAACTGATTAATACACTTTAAGGACCTGGTTGCTTGCAATGTTTTATTCATGTTTTAATAGAGTTCTCTATTATTAAGTTCAAATATTTTTAATTAAGAAAGAAGTACAGCCCTCTGGGTAATATCGCAACCATGTAGATAGCTGGTAATTAAACTTTTCCACACATATAACTACATTCAAACAATTCTGAATAAATCATCTGAACCTAGAAGAATGCAAATGTCGTTATATATGAAAAAAAATCATTTAAACAACAGATTTTGTCAATCTAGCAAAAGTTTTAAGAGTTTAATAAAAATGCTTTTTTATCATAAGGGGAGGATATGCAAAAAGACAAGATAAGCTTTTAATTACTAAATGAAATATTCATTTTAGACAAATTTACAAGTATTGCAAAATTACTTCTTACATCAAAAGTTTCTCCTAAATTACAAAGTGAACTTAATCTCAAATTCAATTTTCAAATTCTGTCTTTGAAAATCAGCTAAGACTACATAAAAAGTCTGAAGAGGCTTTTTTGTAGCAGTCATCTGAAGCTACAGAATATATAGTACAAACTATTTCTCTTTTAACACAAGGAGTTTATTGTAAAGGATGTTAAAGATGGAAAACTCTCATGATGTCAATTCTCCTTGCTGAGTATGGTATTTCTAGAGTAAGACCATTACAAGAAAGGAAAACGGAATGACAACTTGAAATAAGCTGAAAAGACAAACAAATGTTTTAAGTTCTTCTGTAAAAATTCCCCAAATCGATGCATCTTTCTTCATGTTAAAGATGTTAAAGAAAAGACTATCAGGGTTGGGGAATGTTTTGCCTTTATTAAAAAAGAGGATGAGAAAAAAGTTCTTTCAATTCCAAAGGGGTTTTATTCTGCATGGTGCTAGTTCATTCTGTCATCTGCATGCCAATAGGTTCCTATATGAGGTGAAAAAGATAAGCAGAAGCTTCTCTTATAGTGATCAAATAAATGAAATGTAGAAGGCTTCTGTATAGGAAAATTAACAGGAAATCAACAGCTTCAGTACAATCAATGAAAATTTTAACAGCTGTAGGACTGGTAGAATACTAATGCATCAAAACAAATCAGACTTTCCAGATATAACATAGCAAGCTTGATATTTAGTGAACAAATAGCTAATAGTAGCTGAACTATTAACTTACATTTAGTAAGGTCTAGAGAAAATGTCATGCGTTATTGTGGGATTAAAAATTGTAGTAATAATCAAATGATTTGGGAATGAAGCTTGGAGCTCAAAAGCCAGAGGTAAAAAAGGGGTGGCAGCTGTGCTAATCATGGTAGCTCATGCACTGCACAGACAAAATGGCAGACTGTATTTATCTGTGCAAAAAAAGTAGTCTCCAAGTGCTTTCGATCACTCTGTAGAAAAATCTGTAAATGATCTTTACAAAGACATTTAACTAAGAATTTGAGATACGTAATAAAAAATGTAAAATGTTTGAAGTAGGCTTTAGAATTAGTGGTCTTTTTCACAAAGATTTGCGTACTGGCACAACTGTTCCCATGTGAGCACCCTTCAGTCATAAATCCTGCTTTACATGATGTATTTACCTGCTGATTGTCATCTTGCAGGCACACTTGCCATCCAATGTGGTTTACTTTGTTATTTCAGTGCTAATTTTTTTTCTGACCATTATTTGCAATAGATGGCTTTAAGAGAAATCTAATAGACATGTGGTTTAAATTTTAGATAATCCTGTGTGGAGCCAGGAGTTGGACTTGAAGATCCTTGGGGGTCCCTTCCAACTCGGGATATTCTGTGATTCTATGATTCTAATATCATGGCAGTCAGAATGAGATACTTAAAATGTCAAAAATGTATGACAGAGTTGCCACTCCCACAAACTTAGTCTTTGGTAGTAACGTTTACTTAATTCTTACCTAGAATTAAAGCAAGTATGATTTTACTTGCTATTGATATAATAACTGTTGATTTCTTTTATGGCAGCCATAAATAAATAAAAACATAGTACATGCTTTAATTCTAACTATTTTTGCAAGTACTTAGAAAATATTCTAGAGCTTGAGCTGAAATCAAGGTTCTTTTCATTGCACGATGTGATCACATATATTACTAAAAAGGAAGGTTTTCTCCATCTGTCCTCGATTCAAAATTCCCTTCCATTGTGCTTTGTATTGCACATCCTATGCAGTTCAGTACTGTGAATGAATCTATGACCATATCCCCAGTTAAACTTCTGCTGGGGAAATAAGGAATGTAGTATCTTTCTAATCCTTCATTATCTGGTTTTGATCTGAAACTGAAGACAAAAAAAACTACCAGGAAAGGGGATCAGAGAGACAGTAATGCTTTTCTGATTCCCCAAAGATATATTTTCATTAAGGTATGTGGAACTCCCTAAAGCAGAAAAAAAAGTACTGTGTCACTGAAAATGACCTCCTATTTGAGCAGTGATATCTCATAGTCGGTCTGGTGAAAGTGAGCATTTTGCATTTGAAATTATAAGCAATATATAGGCAAATCTAGGATATAAATTCATCTTTTTTCATGAAATCCTTGAAATAAGGAAATACTGTCCAATGTATAACAAATTTTGTGGTCTGTATATTGCATACTTCTGCAGAGCAGAATAATTGAACCTGAATAATATTTTATGAATCACTTGCATATATTCATGAGAGTTTTTAAAAGCAAATGTCGTGTTTGTGTGATGTCATAGCCTGAAAGTGTTGAAGGTTGCTGTACAATTTCTCTTGCTAAGATAAAGCTGCAGTTCAAGTTTTCCTGTGTCTCAGGAGTGCCCAATTCATGATTATAATCCACACAGAAGACAGAGATATACATATATACATAGGAAGAACGTGGAGGAGGCTGTAGTAATAATTCCTAAGTGGTGAGGTGATTTTTTTATGCCTAGAAGACATGCTGAAATATTGCACATTGGATTTTCATAGCAGGAAAGCAAACAACGTTCATATCAGTAGTATTGCCGACTTGCTTGCATTCTCGGGGTTTTCAGTTGCCCTGTACCTCCCACAGCAGAACAGTCTGTGAGATTACTCCTTGATATATAAACATGGTATAGTCCTGGATGGAGAAACCCAGACTGGAATGAAAGAAAGCACTTTCCCTCTTTGAGATAGTTAAACAGTGTCTTGAAGCCCTCTGGCCACATTCCAGAGACCTAAATCCTCTGAACTCCTAGTCACTACTTGGATTCGCTTTTCTAGCAGAAATGCCTTGGAATTCCATCCAGAACCAAAACTACAGGTCTCAAGTATTAGACCTGCTCTTTTGTGAAATAGCGATCTTTGTGGACCCTTCAGAAAAAAAAGCTAAGTTTTTCTATAAGTTCTTTAAACAAAGGTGATGCCACAGTAGACTGGGTGAACTTAAACACTCCTGTCATGAAGTTTTGTGTGCTGCACAGGTACAAAGCGTGAAATAGTTAAAACATTTTTTTAGCTTTTGACCTGTGGATCAAATTAGATATAACAATTAGAGTTACATTAACAATTCAACCAGTGAGCATAAAGAAAAATGAAAATATACTGGCATTTATTTTAAAATGTATGCACTAGCAAGTTACCAAAATAGCTTTTAAAATTTAGTGCTGATGTGTAGTTTTCCAGAGAAATTTTGTTCAGCGCTTGAGAAATAACTAAATGTTATGTTGATGGTGTTTATGATACTATGATAACTGTGTGATGGGGTTTATTTCAAGATTTGCTTTTAATGTTTAAGCAATTTTAGCTGCTGGATTTTCAAACTTTTGGAAGCCTGCTTTTATATTATTATTAATACTACTAATAATAATAAAAATAAATGTTTTTAACTGCAATGGAACAGCAACTTCACCAAACACCCTGTATCCAAACTGCAGTCCATAATGGTGTCTGTACTCTTCTTCCTTCCTGTAATGATATGTAAATGTGTTTGATCTTCATAGCAGAACAGAAATCTGTTAAGTAATATTTCCTAGTAAGAATTTTGTTTCTCTGTTAGTATTGTAGCTTCTTGAAAATTCCCCAAGAGATTCCCCAAGGTATCCATTTCATATTCCATCATATTCTATTCCATCATCCTGTCTATATTGTTGACTTATCCATTTTATTTCACAGGAGTATGACTGGAAAAACTACCACACAAGTAGACTGAGTGCATCTGAACTACAGATGCTGGCTAGCATGAAAAGGCAACAAAATGAAGAATTAAGGGATACAGGGATCTCACATGGGCTAAGCGCATCACAGATAGACAACTGCAATGTTAGCATAAGTACAAGCAGTGATGATACAGCAACCTGGAATTCTTGTTTCCCACCAGTAAGTATAATCCTACAGTGTTTTCTGTAAAATTCTGAGTGTTTACAGTTCCTATAAATTCTGAGGTTCAGGGGTCTTGAATATTAAAATTTCTTTGAGTAGCTTTGAAATCTAAGGTATCATTCCCAAACAATTTTTAGAACTTGACAAGTAAAACACACAACCAAAAGATACGCACTTCCAGCAGCTTCGGTAGTACCACCATGGAAAAGGAGCAAATCTATTATATATTTTTTTCCTACAATCCTGAATAATCATGTAGGTGTTACGTTTTGTCACAAGAGCATCTGAGAACCTGCAGGTGTGTGATATAGTACTTAAAAATAGTTTCAAAATGAATGAAACCCATATATACCAGTCAGCAACTGCATTGTAGTATGAGTAATGGAAAATAATTGCTTCTTACAATGATAAATGCTCATTACTGAACAGCTAACTGTTTAAAGGACTGAAGCAGGAGAATAGTGGCAAAAAGCTGCAGTAGTTCTGAGCACTTAGTGTGTGATCCTTCTGTATTTTACACCCTGGATCATTACTTGTCCTGGCACAAAGTGGTGCAAAATCACACAGCTGCACTATGTGACAGAGTAATGTTATAAGAAGCAGAGGAGTATTTGTTACAGTCCACTGAAGAGTATTGAATGTATGAAATCACAGAATAACATTCCAGCAACAATACAAAGGTATTTGCAGGAGCTGCTGTAAAACTAGATAACCTCATACTCAATTTATATCACAGTAACATAGTTCTTATTTTATTGTAGGTGAAACAATAATAAACAATGAGTGTGGCTTAAGTAAAGCACACAACTCTCAGAGGCAGGTCCCATGTTAGAAGAGTAAACACTGCTGTGTTGGCCCAATATAAATTATTGTAGGGTAAATGCTCTGAAATGTCAGCTGCAAATTATCTCTAGGGACCTATAGGGCCCATTAGAGGGCCTGTAGGGCCTGTAATAGTAATCTTCCATAACGAATGACCGATGTAGCGTTGGAACTTTGTGGTACACTGGTAACTGAAGGATTCAAATGAGAAGAGTTGTATTGATAAGTGGGTAATTATACTAAGAACTGGGTTTACAGAGTAGTATTTTGCAGGCCATCAGAAAATTATTACTTGGCTTTAACTATTTGAGATACGTCAACATTGTGCATTTAGTTGATTTTGTCATACTTGTAATGCATTTACTTAGTACTCACTCAGTAGACTCAAACAGTATGTATCTGCAGGACAGGACAAATGGAGCTCAAGTAAAGAGAATAGCAGTCATATTAGCTTTTGACTAGCTTAATTATAAGGAAATTGATAAGAATATTTAGGCAAGTCAGGTTTTGGTTACAAATTATATGACTGAAACAAAATGATCATTGAAATGAAATGTACTGCTCCACTATTTAGTGAAGCCCAATGTGATTGCAGCGACAGTTCTTTGATCTCACTGCCTTGATCAGCTTCTGTATGTTTCAGACTAATGGCATCAGTTTAAAAAAGTGTTTAGATAGGTTAGTCATTTAAATTGTAATTTATTATAGCTGTAGTTTTTTGTTGGCTTACAAATCTAGAAGTCTGTCAGATAATTTCGTATAGCTATTTTCAGTGAATCCCCACAGTTAGCATTTACATGTGCAGTAAATATGTTATTATATGCATAGGAAGTCTACATAACAGAGAGATCACAATACAGCCTATCCAGAGTGATTAGAGCATGTTCGAAGGTTGTTGCTCCTGGATTTCAGTCTTCTGCTATGCAGGGTCCTGCTTAAGATGTAAAATGAGTGAAGTCATCATTTCTTCAGCTTCCAGTTTTTACTCAGAAGTGTTTCTTATATATGTTAAAATACTTATATGTACAAGAAAAACAATTTTTTTATGCCCACTGATTTTTACTACTACCATCATTCAAGTTGACTTGAGAGAATTTGCAAATGACCGATCTCAACATCAGACATACAAACTGAAGAAAAGTTTGTATGTGTCTGTAGCAATCTACGACTTGCTTTGGCAAATGATTTTAGCTGTATGGAAAAGAAATAGAAGTAATCCTCATATTGTAGCTTGAAAAATTAAGGACAGTTTGAAATTCTTGTCATGATTAACCTTTCATGCTTACATGTGCTTCCAGGTAGTATCTTTTTGGTTATTTAAATCAGTAATATCTACTGCTTTATCTTATGGTCTTCAAAGATAATAAGATAAGTAAGGAGTATTTTTATTCTGAATTTTCATTCATTTTATATAACCTTTTGTCTGTTGTTGGAAACTATGGCAACAGCACCACCAGAAGGCAGATTTTTGTGTATCTTTCATTTTGAAATACATAGAATGTTTTGTGATGCAGTGCGGGATATAATCATGTTAGAGAGTGAATGTACAGATTTATTTTATATATAAAACACATTTTTAGTGAGTTTATTTTTTCCATCACTTGCCGCTGTTAGTGTGATTTCCAGATTCATTGAAAATTTTCACTTATTACCGGCTAATGAATCTCAGAAACCCTTCTGAAGTAAAGGCACATAGATCAATCATATTGTTAAGCTGCAGTTAGAACAGATGAACGGATGTCCTTAAAAAACTATAAAACTGATATACTAAAACCGTATTTTACAACCTATGATAGTTTACCAAGAACCAAGTATATGCTGTCAGGAGAAATTGTTGAAATGCAAGTTATTTAGCAGCTGCTGTAAACTATGACAGCCAAAAAGGAATAAAATAGCTTTGAATATTATACATTACCCAGCATAGCTATCAGCTATAAATATAAACAGCTTCTTTTTCTTAAATTAATTTTACTTCAAAGAGAACTGTAAATCCTTGCAAAGAGTGTGTGGGGCACAGGGCAAAGTTCCAAATTAATAATATATATATGTAGAACTAAATATTTTAAAAGACTGTATTTGACAGTGTCTTACCTGAATGTTTTCTTAAATTACAAGGTCTGTGAAGTTCCACATTATCTTTACAACAATATGAAAGACAGCGCTGTATATTGCAGAGTATAATGTGAAGTTTATACCTACACGTATACATATTATCCAAGGAATGTTACAAAGCTTAGAAAATAATTCTGCTTTAATGCCTTGCTCTGCTCTAAAGATCCAGTAAGATCTTCCTGCCCTGTTAGGGAAATAGCATATTCAGCTTCTTGGCTAGCTTTTTCGAGACAACTTCAGACATCACTTTAGATATACACAAGACTTTTGGAGCAAAATCACATATAGGTGAATTCAGGATATCTTCTTGCATATGCTCCCTGATTGTCAGTCAAAAATGCAAAGGAGAATGAAGATTCTCCCGGATTGTTCATTGATGAATCCTTTCAAGTAAGGAGTACTCACAGAGAAGTAAGATTACTTGTTCCCCAAGCAACTTCCTAAATAAAAATTCAATCTAATCAGTTTTGATCTGAAAAACATTTGAAATTTCCAAGTTCACACCTAATTTGGGGAAGGTCTTCTGACCTCCATTGTGATTCAGAAAAGAAAGACACTTAACACAAAAATGGCCTGGCAGAAGTGAAGTCTGACAGACAACAGGAGTGATATTTAAACCCAGAATTATTCCAGCTGAGAGCTCAGTTTGACAACCCCTGGAGGGATCTATTCACATCAAGTCAAATTGCAAAACTAAGGCAGACTATTCTTTACCATGAAATGAGACTAAAAATTATTTAGACAGATATTCTGGTTCATAGACTGACTAATTCACTTTCTGTCTCATCCTCAGTCTTCTACTAGCCATCATGTGGGAATTGCACTATCCATGACCAGGCAGTGACTCATATTTGGCAGTAATTAGGATGTCATTCATCCTGAGCATATATTTTACAACATCCCTCCCCACTTCCTGAAACCATGTGAATGTACTGATTTTTTATTGATTTCTGTGAAGATACAATTCCTTTCATTATGCTTAGTGTTTATTTTTAGCCATTGCATTTACTAATTTGTACAAGTATTTATAATGTGTCCTTGTGTTTTCACTTATTTCTGCAATTGCTTCAGTGGTTTGTTTAGAGCTGTTTTTGATGTGAGGGATAATGTGAGGGGGTCTTCTCTGGAAATATATATATTGAGACAAATGTATTTCTGAATTTTAGAATTCTTGAATTTTTGTATCAGTTTATGAATATTGGTGTTTCTGGCAAATAGCTGTTCTAGTGCCATAAACAGCAAATAATGTAATTTAAAACTTTTGGAGGCACATTCTTACAATAGGTAGGTAAGATTTGAAGAAGTTTTTTTTTTTTTTAATGGTCATGTTTTTTATGAATATTCATACAATCCACTGTTAGTTATCCACGAACAGCTTGATTCAGGTTTCAAATTAGCAGTTCCATAGAGAAGCATGTGTGCTTCAGCAGCCTTTATTTGGAACCACTAAGATTCCTACTGGTGCTTCTGAGAAGACAAGAACCATGTCTGCCAGCCCTATTAGCTCTGGCTCAGTGCTGTCTGGCCTTAAGAACAATTGGTTCTGCACAGATACAACTAAGTGCCCCTGCACCGTGCTTCCCAGACTTGTTATCAGACAAGACTTTGCCACCCTTCCCTCTCTGTTTCCTGACTCTGTCCCCACACTCTCACAGACAGTAGAGAAATGACTGTGTGGTCGACTCCTTAATTCGTATGTATTTCCACCCTGAAAAGAATCATCTGTTAAGTTATACCTTTGCACAGTTAGGATCTGAATATCCCTTTTAAATTTCACAGATAAGATGAAAGACTGTAAAATTCTAATATCAGAAGCTGCAAATGTGTATCCTCATAAAGGATCTCTTACATACTTTTGAACATTCTGAAAGAATATTTGCAAAGTTATTTTCTCACTGTTACTTTTTGTTTTCCATAGCCTGTCAGTCAGGAGCATCACTATCAGAAAGAAATGAGCCCACTTTCTCATTCCAACCCACGGTAAGATTCCATGTATAGCCTAGGCAGTAGGAATTCAGTTGGAGTGTTCTGAATACTAAATGTGACATTCTTCGATTTAATCTTAAATCTCTTTTCAATTGCAGCCTCCTCTCAGAGGGCTTTACTATTGCTCTTTTTAGTCATTGACTACAGGTTGCAGTATGTCTACATTGTCCCAGAATGCAGAGCTGGATTCTGCATGGTTTGGATGTACTGCTGTGTATTTAAAGTAACTGGCACAGGCCTTGCTCCTAAACCTGCTTTGATGTGTGATTCAGCAAATCTTCTTCAACTGACATATATACACTCTCACCTGTTTCTTTCTCCCTCTCTCTGTCTCTCTCTCTCTGCTTTGAAGGCTCAGAAGTAAAATTCTGCACGTGACTCTAAGTGTCGGGGAATCCATTTGATACAAAAGATTTTAATGTTACTTACTTAGACAGGACTTTTCAATAGATAACCCAGTCAGGAGAGGGTGCTGGGTTATAACACTGTGGGATAGTTCAAATGAATGCAGTCTACTACGTATTTTGACTGTCAAGATTTTAGTCTTATCTGTTTTGTTTGGAGTCAGCACCAAAATCCCTGTGACTTTAATGTAAGATAAGATAGGGATTTGAAGACAAGAGGAGAGGGTGGCTAAAGAGAAGTGATGAAAACTGAG
Source organism: Anseranas semipalmata (assembly GCA_013399115.1). Lineage (NCBI taxonomy): Eukaryota > Metazoa > Chordata > Aves > Anseriformes > Anseranatidae > Anseranas > Anseranas semipalmata. Next base: position 967,034 of record VXAA01001635.1, read on the forward strand.
ACAACCAAACTTAATTGTCCTGTTCTAGAACTGCCTTATACCTGTGAAACCCCAGCATCACTTTGCTGATTTTTTAACAGTCCGAATAGGAGGCATACTTATTTTAAAAAGTAGTCCTGCTTCGCTTTCAGTTGGCGTGATTAACATGGATTTTCCATGTCCAAGTTTTAGCTGGACAACGCATGGACCTTGGGAGGAATATGAGGAGAGAACATTCAGTTATGACCATGAGAGACTTTGCTCGATTTCTTTTCAGGATATCAACAGTGTGAAATTTTATGATAGTGCACTACCAGTCAATTGTGCAGCATAATATTCATTTCTCCTCACATAGATGTTTTCAGTCACTTGTTTCACCTGCCATCCACATTTTTGTTATCTTCTTGTTCAATTTTATGGAGTGAACACTGTGAAACTTGCTGTGCAAGTTCACCCAGATGCATCAGTTGTTGCAACATATGTTTCTTGGTGCACACAGTGTGTTACTGGAGTTAAAGTGCAATCCTGGATTCCTGTTCCATTTCATATGTAAACATGAAAATATGTAAGTGCTGATGTTGATCTAGAAAACCTCTCTACCTTGGGTGCTACTTATCAAAGGAGCTATCTCTGTCATAACTAATTGTTACAATGGATGAAGCAAATGGAGACACTTGACTATAGTCCACAGATTAAGGTATCAGGTACCTTGTGACTGACAATTTGTTCAGGACTCTTTATTCCAGAATCGATTTCATAATTCTGATGGTGTTAGAATAGCCTATATTTTAGTGCAAGCTGCATTGTTTTTCTACTTTTTGGCCATAGTTTGGTTGAGTCAGGTTTTATTATTTTTATGCATGTGCTAAAGCAATTTGGTACTCGGTACCTTTTATATACTGAAAAAGAGAATAAACGCCATTATCTGTAAAAATAAAGCATTTCAGCATATCAAGTTAATGTGATTGGCAATGAAAACTTGTATTTCCATATAATAAAATCTAAAACAAAATAGTATAAATTACAACTTAGTTCTTATGCTATTTTAATCCAACACACACAGTAGACTTAAATTTCTGTAGAAGTCATTTTCGAGAAATGTGGGCAAAGTATTCGTAAAATACCTGAATACTTGCAAGTGCCTCATAAATTCAGTAGCCCTTGTGAACTGCCAGAAAAGTATTATTGGGCTGTAAATACAGAAGATGACAAAATTATGAGGTCAGTTTGCATCATGATATTAAAACCGGAGAAGATGTGACTGGAATACCATCATTCACATGATTCACCTTTCATCTATAATGGAAAACTGAGTAATGTTTTCCATATAAGGTGTGTACCTAAACGAGAGAGATAAAATTAATGTTAATTCTGTAACTTATTTCCTGACCTTTTTTAAAAAAAACAATTTTAACAAGTAATGTGTGGGCAAGTGGAAAATATCTAAATCTTTGTAAGCCTACTATAGGTATGTAGAGGAACACACAGGAGAATATTTGAAAAATTGATGTATCCTATGTAGATCAGTGGGTATAAATATCACGGTATGAAGACATTTAAATGATGCACTTACTGAAACAACAAACTGTTGTAAAGAGTGATAAAGAATTTGACAGGTCTGAAGTAACTTTAAGAAGTGTATTAGTGATATTTTCTGGGAAATAAAAAGAGAGCAATGTGGCAGCTATTGTCCAGTAAATGTAGCTTCTGTCCATAATAAGATAAAAGAACAAGCCAGGAAAGAAAGAACCTGTGAAGATAATGGAAATGCAGTCAATAAAAAGACCCAGCTAGACTCATTTTCCATTGGTTCCACTGGGTGAAGGTCATAAGTCTGCCAAGAATATTGCTACTGCAGTACAAATCATCCCCACATCGAGCTGCTTTGCAAGGCACAGAACCAGTTAATGAAAGGAGACAGGCTGATTGCAGAGGCTACAGAGCCAGATGAGCAAGAAGATGTGCAGTGTTTCAAGCCTTAGCTATGCAATTCCCACAAGCTGACTTGCTGTATGGTCCTAGCTGAACTTCAGAATTGCTCTTTCCCTCCAAATAGGAGACTAATTATCTGTATTAGTTCTCCCTCCAGTGCAGGGGCTGGAAACTGCTATGTACCCTGCATCTACTTAGTAAGCATTTAAGCAGCATTGTCCTCCAAAATATTTGTGTGTTATAGAAAGTTTGGAAGTTTCATTAAAGGAAATGCTGAAAGGAAGTTAATACTGAAGAGGAATTTCAGCCATACTGAACTGCAAAATGTGGAACTGCTCTACAAAAAGATCACTTGAGCCTAATTTTATGAATGCATTTTCTGAACTACAGATGCTCTTCAGAAAATTTATTTCTGATAAAAGCTGATTTTCCATCTTTGAGAGAGAGATTTTTTTTAAGTTGAAATCTGTCTTTATAAGCATTGCCTCACCAGCTCCTCAGCTGGCATCCTAGTCAACTCTTCCCACTCTACCAAATTACATTTGTTCCTCTGAAGTTCAAACAGCTGTTCCCCAGAAACCACGCTAGGGTGGGACATAAATATTTCAGCACTTCATCGGGTATCCTTTCACAGGAAGTATATTTTACTTCAGTAATTTCATACAAAATGTACACAGGCAAATTTTCAGTTAGGTTTTACCCAGACATTTGATTCTACATGTTAAAAAAATATATTCCCATAGTGAACTGTGGGCACAGAGATTTGATGATAGTAAATATCTACCTGATTTGGACTATGGAGAAAGTCTATTTGTCAGTGCTCTCAAACCAAACAATAAGGGATCAAGATATGTCTCATTCATTAATTAATTTTTTTTGTTAATATAAAGTTTACTTTGTTGTCCATATTAGTGGCTGGTGGATTTCATATGTTAACAGCTCTAAAATCAACAGCCTTCCCAAACTGCTCCATATATGTGGGGCTGACAGGTTTTCCAAGGGTGGCTGGAATCTGCAGAAGTTAATTAGTATATCAGTCAATGAAAATGATCTTTCGAAGTATTGTCTGTACCTCTGCTGTGAGCTTGGTCAGGGTTGCCTGCAGAGAGTTACCAGGAGTAAATAGGACTGTAGTCCCTTTTCCGCTCCAGCCCAGAGCTGGACTGCTGGAAGCTCACACTTGCCCGGCTGGTATGTGAAAGTGCGTGTATGCATCAGTATGTGGTGTACCCCGCCCATTCAGCCTCATGTGTTGGAGTAGGACCTGATGGGTGATCATGACTCCTTGTTAACACTGAAAGTGCATCTGTAGCTGACGATGTAGATTGTCAGCCCTGAAATCCCAGCAAGAAACTGTAGAAGCTATGTGATGTCATTTTGCCAGGTCCCCATCTACCCTTTCCACAGTCTTGTTCTTCTCCATGATTCTCTGACCTGTGTTGCATAGTATTACCTCTATAAGTTTGCTATGAAAAGTGAACATTACAATTGCCCTGAAGTGGTAGGATTCAATACCATCGTCAAACCAGTCCCATAGCTGACTCATAAAATAAGCTAGATTTATCTTCTCTGTACATACAAGTCACTTGCTTCTTCCATGAAATTTTTGTGTTTAAATTAGTTTCCATCAGTGGTTTTGTTATAAATAAAAAAGAAACCTCTTAAAACTAAGGAACATGCTAGGTCCCTAAAATGTTAAGGAAAACCAATGATATTATAGTGTTTACTAAAATTGCTAAATGGAAATAGATGATGCAAGTCAGGCTCGCTTTTTGTCTAGATTTATGTTTTATCTATAAAAAGTGTCACACTACTGTAGTTTAAATCCTTTGTAGCTTTGCCATTTGTGGATGTGATATAAAGTTCCTTGTATCTATAATAGGCTGATAAGGGCCTGCAGTCATTGACAAATGATTAATAGTCGCTGACCTCACCTCAGATTGGCTTGGTACAGGCTAACTAAAGCAAGCCGTCTTGCCACTGTAACCTACATGTGGTATGTTAGACTGATCAGGATGTCATCATTCTTCCTTCATCTACAATCCAAAAGAAACAAGGAAAAACAACTAATAACATTTTCTTCCCTTTTTTGGTAAAGGTATCTCTCCAATGGAAATAGCTCATATAACAAAAAATGAACAAGTAATGGTTGCCTTTTATAATTACATTCTATTTTTTAACATTACAATAAATGTTACAGATTTGAAATTGAATGTAACAAAATAAATGTTTCACTGACTTGCAGACAAACATGTTTGAAGAGGACAATAACTTTAAGCTTCTCAAAAGAAGTTGTAGATGTTGCCTTAAGAAAAAAAAAAAAAAACAGAACCCATATCCTTAATTACTATCTTATGAAACAATGTGATTTTCTTTTTTTTGTGTATGCAGAGTAGTTCAGACAATGAATCATGAAATGGATAAACATGTTTCTTTAGCTAAATGCGTTTTTAACTTCTTTCAAAACTTGATAGCTGGTAACATTCTAGTAAATTAGTTAAATGTAACCAACACTTCTTTATTTGCATAAGTCTTTGACTGCTCTCTATTAATTTTAGGAAGTAAATGACTTTTTCCACTTTCTTTAAAATTTTCTGGTACCAGTCTTTTTCAGAACCTATTGTTGCCATAAATATTGCCATGATCATGGCAGCTGAAATTTGCATAAAATATCAATGATTTCAGCACAAAAGCACAAACCTTGCAAATTCTCAAGTACAAGTATTAAAGGTATGTTCAGTTTTGACACTACCATTCAAGTATTCTCATCCATCCCAGATGGAAACCACACGTGCCAGTAACTGGTGCGTGTCATTGCACCACTCAGAGATTCAGTAAGATTAAACTCACCTATAAAATGATGCAGCAGGAGATGGATTGTAGTTACATTTATTTGCAGTACACCAGAACTTCTCTAGCATGCATGCTGTAAAATTCAGATGCAAAACATCTTTGTCTCCCATACTTCCAGGCAAGGGCTTAAATAGGAGAATAACCTAAAGTTGAGAAGGAAATTTAAAGAATGAGTTTTACAAACAAAGAAGCATATTTATTTTTACGATTCATTAGAAGATCAAAGTCATACAACTCCATTACAAAACAGACAATATTACATTATGAAGTATTACAAAATTACACAACAGTTGTCAAAATAAGTGAACAAGAATAATGTATCACAAAAGCTACTTTGCTTTGTCATTGTACTTGTTCAGTTACTTTACTCATCCACAATGAGGGTAATTTTCAATAGGTCTCCCAGTCGTTAATCTGAATTAGGAAAGTTCTGCTGCATTTGTCAGGCTATAATGTGCATGAAAAAGAATATGACAATAGAAGCAAATGGCACAGGAAACATCTAATTGAAAAGGTTAACTTTTTTAATCATGATGGTAAAAAAGCTTAGCTGCAGAAAGATTGTTGAGAACCAAGTGGCTAACACGTAAAAGCTTGTTAAAATAATCCAAAAATTGGCTTTCTCTTGTATGGGAATCTGAGAACATGAACAAGTGGCAGCATATACACTAAGAGATTGAATATAAAACATTGTAAATGCTTCTAAACCTGCTGTTGAATCTGTGTTAATATAAAGTAGTTTATCTATTTTATTTGTAGCTTCAGGAGTTATTGACAACATTTTAATTGGTTCCACACTGTTTCTGAATATTCTTGAGCCATTCAAACAGAGTGTTTGAATGACTGACTATGTTTATATGTTATATGTTTTTAAAGAATTAGGCCTAGGTACCATACTTCTCACTTTGTGGTAATGAGTAAGTTTCCAGCTTAATGCTGTACCATTCATTGGATTAATATACTAGAAGGTGAGAGTTTCCTAGTGTATTTTTTTTCACTTTCTTGAAAAAGAAAGGTAATTTTCACAGACTAGGAACATTCAACTGCATCATCTTTAACAAGTTTGATAATATTAAAGTTAGTGTTCTGTTGAGTCATGTTCTCTCCATTGATTTTTAAAAGCCCTCTGGCTCTGTGTCATCCATTCAAAGTTAAATGGGATGCAGTCTACATCCAGGATGCACAGAACAGTAAAGTGCTGTTAGTGGCTGACTGTGGAGAAAAGGAATTACTTTAACTGCGACAAGACTCGTTAGGTACTAGGTTCAGGTGTTTCTTGAATGATGAAGCATTAAAACATAATTTTTAAAAAGTATGGTTTATTTAATTGTAAAAATACGTGGAAAAGAAAGCAAACTCTTCCTAACAGACACTTCATTAAATGTGGAAATCCAGTTGATTCACTGATCAATGAATATCTGATGTACTTTATTAGAATTTGCTTGTTTAACACTAGATTAATGTACTGGAGTTTTAACATACCTTTGCAAATTCATTACTTCTGATTTATACAGCTGGTCTTCTGATAAGTGAATCAAAACTAGCAAAGAAGAAAGGGCTAGTATTTTATTTAAATTAGATGATAAAACACTGGTTTTCTCTATTAGTGTCATATAAAATGCTGTTGAACATCAAGACTATAATCTAGCCAGCAAGTAAACATGGTGATGAACTAGAGGTTTAGTCTTTAAGTAAATTACAGTTACAATGTTACTGTTATTTAACAGAAACTATGATAGAAATTTCATGTATTTAACTATGAAAAGTTGACCAAATAGCACGTCATTCCTATTTTTAGACTGATGAAGATGACTGTGTATGTTCTTGATATCCTGCACAAGTTTATCATTTGAACTCTCAGAATAAAAGAAAAATGGGATAGCATAGGTCAAACTTTCACCCAATACCAATCAGCTTGGTTATATTGTACATCCTAGTAATAGCACATTACACTATCCAAATAACTTGTTTAATAAGTAGAATTCACATTTCCTTTATCATCTTTTAACTCAATCTAGCACCAGCAAACCAGTGCATATACTGATGTAAGACTTTAAAAGGGACAGATTAAAGTCCTTCATGCACAGTTGCACTAGTAATTTTTAGGACCTCTTTTTAGTTACTAATTCATTGATAATTAAATAATTTAGGTTGGTTTGTTTGTTTGTTTGTTTGTTTAAAGTCTCTTTGCCTCCATTAGAAGTATGGTGTCTGGCAGGCTGGACTTGCTGAATTGGTTTGGAGAAAGGAAAAAGTCATTCTGTAAATACACTCACAATTTTCTAAATCTTAGTGGTAACAAAAAAAGAAAGTTCCAGTAAGGCATACTGTAAATGAAGATATTATGTATTAGGGATGGAATGAATCTGTCACTTTGACGGATTGTGAGGCAAAGAAGAGATTAACAGATTACTCATAGTCAGAATGTAGCTCACTGTGAAAAATGTGCAGGAAATGATAAGTGTTGGTTTGTGCTGATTTAATGATATTTTGAAACCACAATAATGCTCCAGGAGAATAATACAATGTAGCACATCTTACATTTTTTAATCATCAACGTATTGCCAGATAGACCTTAAATCCTTGTGATATTTCTCTTTAAAATACAGTTTTCAGTTCATGCAAAGTCATACAGACATGTATATTTATGTTATTTTTCAAGATTTTTATTAAAATGTGCACTCAAAAATCCTTGATTTGTATGTATAAATATACTCTATATTCCTTTGGTAGTATATCTTATTATTCTTCTGTATGCTCACTGAGTTTTGCATTGTAGAGATACTCTTCTTCCCATCTGGAGCTGAGTAGCACTGAAGAGTGACTGATTATAAATTAATATTGAATATTTCTTGGTTTATGGCATATTTCTGTAAGAACTTGTAAGAATGTTCACAACTGAAATTGTTTAAAGCATTTTAGATGCAATAATGGACAATTTAAGGCTAAGATGACTTCACAATTATTACAGGGACATATAATGGTAGGACCTGAAATTTGATTTCTTTTTTTTTTCAAATCATATGATTGCACGTAACACAAATACATCTTATTATTAATAGCCTTCAGAAGTCCCTGCTTTACTACTGAAACTAATATTGAAGGTTTTATGTCTATGGAACTGTTTCTATTAAAAAAAATCTCATTACACATGCACACATAATATATTACAAAGCAGAACCCAAGTAAGTGTTTATAGGTAATCTGGTTTAAGTTAATGAAGTTACACGTATCCATGAAGTTCAGCAGATATGTAAAAAATTGAAAATTCAGATCTGCTAAAGTATAGGAGCCTAAAAAGTAATGGATGGTCCAAAAAAGATGTAGCAGGGAATGGGTGAGGGGCTACGTCACAAAGCTAGGTGACTTTGTACTGATGTATTTAAGCTGGTCTCTAAATACCTCTTTTAAATAGATACAAATAAAAATCCAAATAAAGTAGGAAAAAATAGGTCTTCGTCCTACCTGAATTGAATATTTAGGCAATACTGAACCATATTTTAGATATGAGCTCATACTTTGCATTCAGTCGATCATGGTAAGGTATTACTTTGAGCTGAAGATGTCAAGAATTGGTCCTTTTTTCCTTAGAATATTCTTGTACTCTTGATTCATACATCAGCATTCTCTGGCCCTCCACAAATTTAATCAAATTATTCATTGTAAAAAGTAATTCAGCAAATGTGCTCCTCTTATTATCACTCAGGCATGAGCCAGTTCTCCTCTAGTATTCATAAAAATTTACTAAGTAGTTTATGCAGCTAAATATCATCTTTTGTGTTCTTTCTTGATTGTACTCTTCAGATGCTTAATAATCTATCAATTTGGTGTGTTCTTAATGATACAAAACTGATGTTATTTTTTCTTTCCCTGGTTTGATGTAAAGTAGCACTTGCCTTGCATTTTTTAAGTATACTGCTATGTTGACCTAATAATATGAATATTCCTTTCAATTCCTGTATAGACTGTTAGACAAGCTGTTGTACTAAAACTTTGAATCATTTTAATTTTGTTAATATGGATTGAATGATCCCATTGATTTAAATAATACAAATTAAATCTGATCCAAAAGAAAAGCAATATGTATGCTATCTCAATTCACAGAAATGTTAAAAATCTTTATACTAAGACATTTGCCAATTTCTCAGTCAGGCTAGTAGGATAGCCTAAAAAGCAGCTTGTAAAAAATAGGAGTATCAAAGGTGTTCAGCAAGATTTAAATCATTCATCATGATTCTTCATTTTTCTGTTGATGGTGTTATTGCTTGTGGCAATAGTTTTAGTATGGTATTGTCACTGGTTAATCTTTAAGTGCTGCTTAAAAAAAGCATTGCTAATTTTCTCAACAGATTTTACTGATGGATGCCATTTTCTGCAAAATTTAATATTCTGTCATAAAACTGAAAATTGTGTTCATAAATCCAAAAGATTACTTCTATTTTTCATCAAAGCTCAGCTATCATGTTTCATCTTTCAATATATAACAAAGAACATCTTTCAATATATAACAATTATTTTCTGAAAGTTTTTTTTTTTTTTTTTAAAGAAAAGACCATGGCATAACATATGTTTTATTATATTTTGATATGGAGAATAGCAACCAGAATAATTAAGAATCTCAGTGCGAGCATTAAAGATGCTTGTCACTTTGAATATGTGTGGAAGCTGTCTGTTCCAAGCCTTCATACAACAAAAGTCACAATGTCAAAAGCCAGTACTTAGCATTCAGCATTGTTATCAGAAAAGCTCTAGATAGTTTATTGCATGTTGATTGTATTGACTATAGCTTGAGGCATTGATAGCATAAATAGAGTGTCTTTAATTAGTCAGAGTGCTTGATTAGCTTTTCTGTTTTAAGGAGATAAACTAGCTTCTTAAAGAAGTTCACCCCAGAAATATTCCTTATTCAGTCAAAATGAAAGCACAATAAATGAGAACACAGGCCACAGTCTGCATTTCTCAAATATATTTCTCAAATATTCTCTCCATGCTGGGCTCTCTACTTTTAGGCAAGGTCTACAGATTTTCTCAGGATTTTTTTTTTCAGATTAACATATACATTCTGTCTCACACACAAACACGCTTTAGGTGCTTCCTAAAAGCATCCACAGATTTCACTGTGAAAAAGTCTGTCTTGACTGCTAGACTACAGCATCTGTCAGAATTACCACTGTAAGCCCATTTTTCAGAGGTTTATCAATCAACCATAAATATTTACTCTCTGCTGCAACTTGACCAAGAAGATTTCAGCACACATAAGCTTTCTTTTTTCAAATTTTAAATTTTAGGAAGGGTTGACTTAGACATTGCTAACTGACATGTGGAAGTAATAAGCCAGTTTATAATATATATTGTGTAAAATGTCTCAACCTTAAAAGTAATATTATGTCAATAATGAATCCCTAATATTGCATTATTTTATTTACTTTCCTTGGTGGTTAAAGCTATTAGTTTTTCTTGGACAGTGAGAGAAAAAAAAAAAAAAAAAAAAAAAAAATGACCTGATTCTAGACTGTTTTAATTGGAAATTATAAACTTGCCACACATTTCCCTTGCCTCAATCATAAATAGACATACCTCTACCTCCCTTTAGAACCATCCCTGTCTCTTACACTCACACCTACTAGAACAAATAATAATTCTTCAACTGAGCCAGATGCCTCATAATAAGTATAGAGATGAAACTGAACAACTTTACAGCAGAATTAACTCAAATAATTGAAGAACAAAATGAAGGACAAAATCATCCAGCTACTCACAAATCATCCCATCTTTGATTTCTCAGACTTGATCTTTCAGGAAGACCTTGCAGAGATGAGACTTCAAACTGAAATTCGTAAATTTCCTGAGTAATGAGAACCATGAATTTAAGATAGATACTGGTTTAATGGCACTTGATTACCTCCCTCCCTCCATGTTCCATAAATGAATTGTCTCTTTCTTTTCCATTGGAGATAATTGCCCTATTATCTTTCTTTCTTTCTTTCTTATTAACATCCTCTCTGCTTTCCAGGTACAAACTGCCTTTTCTCTTTAGAAATTATCTGATACATATTTTTATGAAAAACATGCATCTATAAACTCTTCAGTTTTGTGGCAGACCTGTACAACTGCATGTATGCCCTAAAGCTTCCTTACTTTTCTAACTACATTTGTTAGTTTGAGTTAATTCTCTTTACCAGCAAGCACTATCTTTCCTCTGTCCTTGCACAACTGTAGCTTCAGCACGCTTCCTAGCAGAAGTGTTCTAGTTCTTCTCTGCAGCTCAAACATCACTATCTTTAACAAGAAGTTGTAGTGATTTGGGAAGAAAGGATAGCTTGGGAAGCAGAGGTGCAGATTAGCACTAATAGTTCTGCCTTACCTTCTCTAAAATTGTTGCAGAGTTTCTCTGAGAGGTTGCCTTTGCTGACATGTTTGAGGACAGTTGTAGAGAATCAGGTAACTGATAAATCTTAGTGCTCTCTGACTGCTTGCTATGAGCATGTTCAGATAGTAGTGTTGGGCTTCACGTTGGCTGAGTTTGAGGCAGCAAAAAACACACATGCAAGTGGTAGAAATGGAAAATATATTCTACCCTACTACTGGATATCATATGTATGTACTTAACTGTTACTCCTGAAAGCTTTTGAAACTTTGCTGTAAATGAAGAGTCTTCGGGTTTATTCAGGGAATGCAAAAATGGTAAGCAATGACAGAGACAGCTAACAATGAGATGTCTAGGCAAGCATATTGCTGTGTGGATTAGTTGTACCAGTTCACACTGGCATTAGCGGAACAGCAGAGGAGAAGGATTGGTTGTGAAGTTGGCCATATATGTGAAAATAGAATGATGGTATGAAAAAATTTTGAACTATGTTTTTTACATATTGAAATGATGGAAAAATCAATATCTCTTCCTTTAAATCTGCTATACTACTTGCTGGATTTCTACACCAGCAGTTCTGTTTCCTGAGGCAGAAAATTAGTTTTTTCCATTTTGACTGCAAACAGATAGGTGGTTGTCCCCTGATTCACCCCAGATTATGTGTACATGCCAGCAGGAGATGATGTGGAATCAATAACAAGTCCAGAAGTAGCAGAAAAACTAACAACAACAAAAAAAGCAATTGGCATATTTTAGCAATTATACCACATGACTGAGCCTTGCCAGATTTCTCTGTCAGAAGCACATCTTACATGAGATCATCAAGGCTTTTCAGAAAGTAGAAGTACATTGCCTGTTTACTTGGTGTTGGACAATTGATACAGTCTGGCAATGTAAAGATATCTGTCAAGCTTGGGAAAAATTCATCCTTTCTAGAGGAATCTGTGGATGTTGAAGTTACTTTCACATCCCTACCTAATCTTCCTAGCATCTAGCACAAATTTGCATGTACAATGTTCTTGTGCCAGCTGTTGGAACAACCATGGCCAGACATAAATTGAATCAACCCCAAACTAACTTTAATTTACTCTGTAGAGCTGCACTGTTCCCACCAGCATGAAGCAAGCATAAGGGAATTTAAAGACCCCTTTTCCCATCTACTTCCCTTGCCTTGCAGTGAAATAGATTGGTCAAAAAGGATGGATCTGGTTCTATCAATATAAGATGATTTACTGAGGTCCTTCGAATTCTGTGTTCAACTGTTAAATTTCAATCATTCAGTTTAGTTAATGGTTCTATGGAGGCTTTAATGTGTTACAGCTCTTAACTGTTAAACAGGAGAGATGGGAACATAATAAAACATCATCTATGCACAGTGTACGGAGATTAGTTTCTTCTGTGACAGGAATTGTGAGATGTAGTCAACTGCACAAGGATTGTCTGAACTTTGTGACTTAGATGTGTCCTTCCAAGGCTGTGTTTCTCTGATTGGTAGTATAATATGAATGAAATCTCATACATGTGTTTCCTATCCACTTTTTCAGTGAAAATGTCTGCAGTTCAGTTTGCAATAAAAAGCAATAGCAATAACAATAAAAAGGACTGTTCTGTTTTCCTTTCTTTGAGCTGTAGCAATCAAAGACAGTGTATCATAAAGTGGTGTATGTGAAATGAACATTGAATTTTGCATCAATGTATGATAATGTGAAAATCATTTTTAAAAGCTATCACAAAGTAGTGTTCAGCAGAGGCATAAATTGCCTATTAAATTAAATAGGTGAAGAAGTCCCATACTCCCTCCTCTATGATAAAGATTCCGTCAAAACTTTTTTCTTCACAGAAGCAAAGCAAGTATGTGACAGCTGTGATGAGAAGAGTCCTCTGTCTTCTGGTCCACCTGGTTCCTTCTGTTGTGCTCAATAACAATTTTTTATTTACAACATATAGCAAATTTTATAACAATAACAAATTGTTTATAATGTATATACCTAACAAAGGTTTTTTTCAATATCAACAATTATTTTTAATAAGATTCTGATTCAATCCAATGTTTCCTTCTTAAAAACACTAGAAAGCTGTCAGCGTGTTATTCCTAGCTTTGACCATTAATTCCATCCTTTTATTGAAAAATGTAAAAGTTAAAATGAACTGGAAAGAGTAAATTATTTTATACAAATCAGCATTCCCACAGTTCATGAGCACTGAGTTGGTATCACACTGTTAGTGGCATCCATCTCATGTCTATGCTCAGCTCTCACTCACAGGGCATCCAGACTCTGAAAGTTACAGCACTTGCTGTGTCACCCTATAACAGGGGGCTCCAAGCAGTGCCGAGGCAGCGGATAACCAAACACAGCTCTTGCAATTGCTGTTAAGCCTTTTTCCCTAGGATCGTAAGGATTTTCAATCACATTGACCCCTACAGTCTCTCATCAAACACAGGTGGCTTCTCCCGAGTCTATTCCTCGGTGAAGGACTCTCGTGAGTCCCATAGGCTTCCAGAGCACAGCTCTGTGGATTATGATCACACCTCATGTACACCATTGGCTGGGAGAGCAATACCAGCTGAAATCTGCAAAGCAAGCCTGGTTTGGAACATAGGTTTTCAGTGTGAACAGGCAAAAATGCTAAGGAAGGAAGGAAGCCTTAACTTTTTAAATTATATTAGCTATAAACTAAGTTTTAATAATAATAAAATCCAGCTTCATTTTGTTTCATCACACTTGACAGCCTGTGGTTTCCTTTGAATTTTTTTTTTAAATCAAATGTATTCCAACAAATAGGAACACAAACTGTGCTTTTAGGAATGATACTTTGATTTGTGTTTTTCAGAGACTGGTTGAATGTGTTCAGTCCCCCCATCACTCCTGCAAGCCAAAAACCGGAAGAGCACACTAAATCTTCAACAAATCAGAGTATTCCAGGTAGGAATTTATGAAGACAATGAAAAGGACCTGGATAGAAAAACATTTATAAATGCTGTTTCTGTAGTGCTGGTTCTGCCTTCCAGTAGCTTTTTTATACTGCTACATTTCGGGTTCAGAGTTATTATTTTCAGTTCAAGCTAGCAGAGTTTTCCATGCAGTATTATTTGCCTCTGATAGAAGAATAACTTATGCAGTCGCACTTTCCTAACATTCTGGTTCGATATAGATTAACCTCATAAAAAATGCATCTTATTTGTTTAAAATAAGGAATTGATGATAGTGCAGATGGCAAACCTATGAAAGAAAGAATGCAAAGACTAAAATTCATGTTCAGAAGAACAACTACAGTTATGTATGTAGTACTTCTCTTATGAAGAAAAAATACAAATTTATCCTTAAATGAAATCTCAGCATGATTTCTTGAGTAAAGATTGCTGAGTCACCACCTCAAGTGTTACAGGTTTCTGTTTATAATGGCAGTTGCTTAGAGAATGGCAAAGAGCTTGGCTGAAATTGGAAAGTCAACAACAATAGAATAAAACATATATCTTGTTTTCTTCAAACACCCTTTTTTCTTCCTTGTTGTTTTAGGAAATAGGGTAGATACCTACATTTTTTTTCAAGTCCAGGGAATTCAATGTGAAATCTCATAAATCTGACCTGTGTATTTTGACTGCCTAAAGATGAAGATGTCTTAGTGATTTACTGTCTAAAATAGATTATGGCCCTCAAATTGGGAATCTTTTCATAGATGTATATTTGTAATTGTTTATGACAGCAAAACAGAATTTTGCTGTCAGGAGGGGACCTTGCTTTGAAGAATCAAATAATATGTTTTGTTAAGGGTCCTAAGCAAGCCAAAGAGAATTGGACAGTAATCCTTGAGTTAAAGGCATGTTGGATATAAATTTGTGAAAGGTCTCTGAGAATGTTCTGATGTTAGTATTATGAAAACCAAGGCTTGCTGCAGTAAAGCTTGAATTCCTGTAAATTTTAAAAATTGGATGATTATCTCTAAACATCTAATATATATGTATATATACACTTGCGAAATTGTTGGACTCGTCCTGTTAATTCACACTAGGAGTTCCAAATTGTTTTGTAAATGTTTCCTAAATTCATTTTCCTTTAATCTGAAATATTTTACATAATTTGTCTGTAATGGCATGTTTGGAGAACAGAAAACCTCTATATACCATAGCTTTTTATTTTGGCTTTTTATTTTTGCACCTTCCTGGAATCTAATGAAATTGACTCGTACATGTATGATATCTGTAATTTTGATAACCTCATGGAGAATTTTTTCTATCTCCAAATACTCCAAAAAAAACCTGCTGTAGTGGTTGAAGTGGCGGTTGCATTTCCCCAAGAAGTTGGAGGAAATAAGAGAGAACAACAAAGCAGTTCCCTGACCTATCCTTCCTGTACAGGACAGTTTAGATTTTTTCTGAACTACTAGAAACCTTTCCCTATTTAAGTAACAGAGAAGATCCATAGTGATCTTAGCACCTGTGGGAAGGGGAGGCATGACTGGCAAAGTAAGGGGCATACCCATACAATATACAGCATCTTCAAGCAACTCCAAGCCTCCCTTTCTCATCATTTATAGTCCTTAAAAAATAATGTCCTTCTGCTGTATTGACAGAAAATTGGCATGCTTTTGTTCACATAAAAGATACACTCAAGTTAAACACAAATCTTTGGATATAATATGGTGCTATGTGAAAATGCAGTGCTGTGTAATACACACATGTCAGATTAGGTTAGACTGTGACTTTTCCTAGATCTCTTGGTTTAAAAAAAGACTTGATGGACCATGGTAACTAGATGTTTTGCAGTATTATTTTTGAAAGAGATTCTAAAAAAGGTCTTATCCTGTGATACATCTCTAACACTTCAGAAAAAAAATGTGGGTTTTTTTCTTAATCACTTCACTTGACTTTTATTGACAAAAGAAATATCTTATTACTTACACTTAAGTACCAGATCAACAAACTGAATGCTCAAATTCATTCCAGGAAATTCTGCTGCCCTATTTATAGTATTTTTAATATCACATTAGAAAATGAGTTACATCTCATGTTGGCAAGTGACTGAAGTGTCACAAGATTTTGTGTGTATGTGTGTGTATGTGCAGTTTTCCAGTATACCAAGTATCATGGGATAACAGAAGTATATTATAAGTACTGAAAATCTATAACGAATCATAACATATTCAAGATGTCCATTTTAAAATTATTCTTAAAGACAAATAGGATTAGTATATTTCCAAAATTCTTTAATTCTTATATCTTGAAAAAAAAAATCTTTAATTTGAGGCATAACTTTAGGGGAAAAAGGTGATTAATTTCTAAAAAAAATTTACTTTATAGTTCCTTTCTTAATAGCGGCACTGTCCATAATACATAGTTAAATGGGGAGATAAAATGAGAAGTAGTCATGTATTCAACATGTTTCACAAGATAATCAAGAGCAAAATTTAAACTGATAAATATGATAAATATTAATAGATTTTTCCCATATTGGACATTCATGTTCCTGACTTACAGAAATTTTCATTTATCTTTAGATAACAAGTCACACAAGAAAGTTTCCACAGTAAGTGACAAAGGCAGAGTCATAAATTCTCTGAAACTTACCTCATTGTATCTTGTTATTTGTCTTAAGATAGTGCTGCAGGAACCACAGAACTTAACAGGCTTCTTTCTTGGACCACAGCTGTTGACAGTATTCGTATGGTAACCCTGCAGTACATAATTACAGTATAGATTTGAGCACTGTAGTTCAATGGTCAAGGATCATATCAGAGAAAATATTAGCACTGTTCTCTTCAGCATCCCTTTTCCTGACAGCTGATTCTGAGCAATCGACCTATACCATGGTGGCATTATGATCCCCGTATCTTAAAGTGAAATTTGTTACCAACCATTTTCCAATATTAAAACTTAGAATACAAGGAAAATCATATTCATGTGAAACAGGAAACTATTTATTTTACTTCTTCAGACTGGCAACTATGTAAACACTTAGTATTAACATAGTCCAAATAACAACACATTTATTTGTATATTTGTTTCAGCGTTCAGAAAAAGCTGCTGCATGCCTCCATTCCTTGATACCCAGGTTTTTACATGTAGAGAAAAATCCTTTCTCTATTAAAACAATAGCTCCCCTGAGTTCAGTGGGGCAGCATATCATTTATTAGACAGGTACTCAGAGGTACTGTCTACAGTCTTATTTCAGCTCAGGAGAAGAAAAAAATGCTCACCCCTTTATAATGTATATCACAGACTTCAGCAAAGTTTTCATTTAACATCAAGTTATTTTCTAGCCTTAACAGCTGCAAAAAAATAATGTTTAATTTTATAGCGATTTAAGAACAAAAGCTTTCATTTTACTTTCACCATGATATTCAAATTAAACTGCCAAGAGGTTTCTTCATGCAATCCTGAGCTGCTTCAACCCCAAAAGAGTGGATGGCGGCAACATCAACAGCTATGGAAATGTTCTTTGAAACGCGCTTGTTTGTCAGTTAATTTGGCTGTGGATTTTGAGGAAAAGCATAGACAAGGAAACACAAAATAATAAAAGGAAGAATTCAGTGGAAATAACAAAATGGTTTCAGGTGAAAATGCAAAGCTCTGTGAGGGAACAAGGTGTGAACACCATTTGCTTGTTTACCATGATCTGAAATGTAGGAAAAGATGTTCAGTTGCACCCCTTCTGTCTGCACTGCATGATTTTTCCCAAGAGCAGTATCAATCAAAATATCATGGTTAACCTATTTTAGCTTGCCAGGCCTGGTGATGGACCAACAGCAAGGAGGGCTACAATTTAGCTTTACCTTTTTACTTCCGGTTAGAGTGAGAGCCAGTTTCTTTCTGACTGTGTTTGTTAATGCTATTGAGAAAACAATAATGAAATCTCTTCCCAAACAATAAAGCAAATACTTCTGTATGCATTAAATGCACCAGCCTACTTTCTGGTCTCTAGATAATGTAACCTATATATCGTTGTGTGATCCTGCCTGTAAATAGATTCTGACTGTTGTGAAGCTGCCGCTGTTAGCATAACAGGCCATTACTTACTATGAAGTGTTAGGCCATACAAAGCATTCAGTTTGTATTAGCAGTCTGAGAACAAGATGAACATTTATGATGAAATTCCAGATACCGATTGCATTCAGCTACGATTTCCTATCAAAAAGCTATAGATCATGTAGCTTACATTCAGCTTATATGAAAGACAGTTTTAAGAAAGGAGCTTCAATATATATAAAGCATCTATAATAAAAATCTGTCTGGTTTGATCAGTGTATTTTACGCTAAGAATTCATTTCTATAACCTAAAAACATTCTTGTATTCTACATAGCTTTAGACAACCTAGATCTAAAATTTTTATTGTCTGAAGAGATCTTACTTCCTTTCTGATATTGCAGGCTTTTTGTATGGATTTTTTTATATCAGATACTAGACATTAACATCTTGTAAGTTAAGAGTTAATTTACAAACTAAGTGTAAGAAACGTGTGAATACACTGTCTGAAAGTTTCAGGACTGTGTTATCTGAGGTACCAGAACTTGTTTTGTCACTTTAGTGTGCAGGTAAAGCAGAGGTAGACCCGATTCTTAACTATTCTTCTATGTTAAAAATAATTAATGAAAGACTTGTAAGTTGCAAAATTTTTGTCACTGTTTTAAAAATAATGGAATGCTGAAGAATCAGGTTGTAATATAGTCAAATAGGGAGTTAATATTTTTGCATGTAGTAAGACTGTTTTCTACTCTTAGTGGATACTTTAAAGGCAGTATTTCCTTTTACTGATATGAAATACTGCTAAATTTTCTTACATGGAATTTCATCCTGTTTCTCAGTGGGTGAAAATCCACTGGGTGAAATCCATGGGGAAACTTTCATCACCTAAAAAAGGAGCCCACTCTGTATAAACTAAGTGTAACTGAGAGTGGTGTGCAGATGCTATCTTGAACTGAGAATTTGTTTTCATATTCTGATCTTAATTTCCAGAGACTCACACTGGTATCATCTTTCTTCCATAAAAAAAAAAAAAAAGATGAAATTCTAATGTCATTAAGCAATATGATATAAACACACTTGGAAATACAATACTTATAGTTTGTATAGAAGGTAATTTTCAGCTGCACTTCTTAGAAGTCCCATAGATGATTTGTTATGAGTAGTTAGGATGCTACACTACCTTACTCTAGTTAGGGAGTTGGTTTTTATTTTAACTTTAAGACATCTTTATTTGTGACTCACAAACCTCATCTGAAATTATGAATTGCAGTATATACCTTTACATGCATGGTTAAATGTGCTATCTCAGGATAACACTGTGTACCTTCTTTTAGTTTTGCTTTGGCTTTTATTAGGCTTCCTACAATGAAAGAGCTTATTGTCAAAGAAAAGTCAATATGAGCTCATTTATTGCAACAATATTGACTTTGCTGTAAGTTTGTTAGACTTATTTGTCACACGATTTCTTCCTGTTTAAGAACAATTAATGAAATATACTGACTATACTTAACTACCTACCTGTAATGAATGTATAACTAGCAATAATAAATACCCTATAAATACTACACAGTATGCTAACACACTTGAACACAGTTGCTGTGAAACCAACATAATAAGCAAGAAGACTTCAAGTAAAGATTTTTGTGCTGCTTAATTTTCTGACTTTCCGCATAGAATGTTGTAATAATACACAGTTTGATTCTTACAGGCCTTAAGTATAGATTGACTGTCCTTCTTGTTCTGAAGTGAACATTGAGAAAAATATCACTTAGGAATACTTTGTTGCACTATCAGTAAAGGTATTTCTGATGAACAGCTCTCTTGGACTTTGTATAGTCCAGTTGTTAAGGAAGCTCTGAATGACATCATTTCACCTCAACTAAAGACAAGTCTTCAGAAATACATATATAGGAAAAAAAAAAAGAAAGAAAGAAATTGAATTGCAGTTATCTTGAAGGTAACAATTCAAAAGTCAAAAGATTATATAATTTAAAGAGAAATTTTGTCACATTTGACAGAAAGGTATTTCCTTGTTATTTTTCAATGTGAATAAGAGTGATCTATTCTTGCTTTTCACACTTCACACAGGTGAAGATGACCTCAATGCTGAAGAAGATGAGGAAGTCTTGACTCTTTTGTATGATCCATGTCTGAACTGTTATTTTGACCCAAATTCTGGGAAGTACTATGAATTGGCATAGTCAGATCATGAGAGTACCTTATTTTGTATTCAGAATAGGTTTATCTTTTAACTGTTTGTAAAGTGTGACTGAGCTGTATAATTTATCATGTAACTTAAAACTTGAATTAACCAATAATTTTGCAAACAAATGAATATATTATGTAAATAGTGTCTTATTTTTATAGTTTCACATTAAGTTGTAATGCAGTGGAAAATCACATAACATAAAAGTTCCTTGTGGCTAAGACATTTATTTGTTAGTCTAATTTATTTCCAATATTCAAAGGTTCTACATGGGAACAAATGAAGTTGAATCAAGAGTTTCTGTGGTGTTCAGCTGTAAATTATGGTTTGACTCAAATAAAATGATTTTTTTTCATTACTTGCTTACTGGATATTTTTAATTGATTCCAATCTTATCCTTTGTACTCTTAAGATACACAGTGCATTGTTCAAAGGCATCTGTTTCATAAGCTCCCTCCCTCCCTTTAGTCATCAGAAAGAAAAGCAGTATTTTCCTCATCTTCAAGAAATTCTTTACTGTTGCATATTACAGTAAAAGGATGATGTCAAAGCTGTAGGGTGGTACACTGTGTACAGTGCAGTGCACTTTAAGGTGTGTGCACGGGCAGTTAGTATATCCATACAACAGGGTAAATAAGGCAGGCCCTGAGATTACCAGCTACTCTCTACTTTACTGCTGCAATTTAACATAGCACTGAAGAGGAGCAGTAAGAGTGATTGTTTCAACACTCAGAAATTGGAGCCTTGTTCCATGAAGGCAAGAAGGTGTTTATATGATTCATATGTGAAGTTGCGCTCAGAGTACAGTTCTCATATGTTTGTATTTTTTTTTTTTCTGTTATACCTTGCAATAAAAGAACATAATTTATTTATCCCATCTGTATTGGATTGTAGTGCAGTTTTCAGTGAGGGCCCCAAAGTTCCAACTTAGAGATTTAAATTGCCTGCATCACGGTGTGATTGTTTTCTATCGTACATATAATAATCCTGTTGACCATAAAGAAAAATTATAGAGATAAACCAGACCATACATAGCCTTTGAAAGTAAAATCAGCACATGAAACTGAATAAAATACTGTGTATGCAGACGCATCAAGCTTTGCTCAAAAAAACAGTTACCCTGATGCTGATGTTTCTGCAGTGCCATGGCTGCTGCTTGGCTCCAAGCAATGCCAACATGTCCAGCCCCAAAGCAGAGGAGATTCTGCAATGCTGAGCAGTGCAGCTCACCACCAGTGATCCCCCAGCCAACAGGATGCTTGCTCAAAGGCTAAATAAATCATCAGAAAAACGGTTGCCTGGTATTGAAGAAAAGGTGTGGGGCAGGGATTGCCTGTGAAACAAGTCCAAGGAGCTAAGTTATAATGGAGTTGAGCTAGTGGAGCAGCTTTGGAGTCCACCAGTTCAGTACATAACAGTTTTCTGAGGACAGTTAAAGGTGATGTCAATATCACATGGCAAAAGTGATGTATAGACATTTCTGGCAATTCTTGCTCTAAGTTTCTGCTTGATTATATCCAGTGCTGTTCCACAGTAATCATTTGCAAGTTGATTACGCAGTGAATTTTTAAGAATAATGTATTCGAATGTCATAAAGTGAGCTTAGTAAGCTCACTGGCAAGTGATTTAAAATGTTATGTCTGTAAATTATTTGTAATTATGGATGCCAGTTAATGAATATCCCAGAATCAATTGAAAATGCAGTTGTTAATAGTGGCTTGGCATAAGATCAGATTGTGTATTTGGCTTCCGTGGCAGGTACAAACATATCATCACCAATTGATTCTAGTAGCACTGAAATCCACAGGAAGACAGATACTGTGTTGAGATAATTTACTTACCCTGCCTTAGCCTGCTTCTCCCAGAAAGATTTGTATCTGTTCTTGCTAATGCCATAATCAGTTTAAAAGTTCAATGAAATCATAATTTTGCCCTTCAGATATCAGATCCTAGCTTGTGCATGCTTGTACATATCTAACTGCTTTCTGTTTAGCATCATTTAGTGATCAGGACCGTGTTCCCTGTATATGTGGCAAGGGCTGTTTAAAATGTATTGTTAATTTTCCTTTCACAGCCCCATGTCTCACAGGAATGATTGGATGTGCTACAGCACCACTGTGAATTGAGACTGGGTCACTGAGATAACAGCTCACTTTGCAAATAAATAAATAAGACTGGCTGCAAGCCCATGAGTGCTATTTAAGAGTCAGAAGCCTGCAGAGGGCCAGCGGATTGTCTGCCAGTGGCTCTGCATGGACGTGCTTGTCCTGGCTTCATAGCAGGCAGTCACTCATATGTCACATATAAAACGCTACAAATGGACATCCAGAGCTTGGACAAAAGAGAGCCCTTGGCAACTCCACACTCTTACCCCTACCTTTAATGGGATAAGGAGGCATGCAGTAGCAAGACTAAGTTCAGGGTGAGCCTGTTGTTCCAGGCAGGTTCCCAGGCAAGTCTAGATACACTGTGTTTTCCTGTCATTAGCACAGTAGTATTTTACAGGTAAGTCCTGCTTTTCAAAATCAGCAGTTTGGGATCCTTGCCCTTTGCATTCTAGGTAGCAGCTTTATGTCTTCAACATCCATGGGGATTGATTGCCCTAACGCTGTGAACAACATCTGTGAGCTGAGCAACATGGAAGGCTTAGCTACAAGGACTGTAAGTTTTGCTCCCAATGTTTTTCGTAATCTTCATCCTGGGAACCTAGAACTAAACCACTGCTGGTATGCACACATGCTTTTCTTTAGCCAATTTGTCAAGGCCAGCATTTATGGCAAGTGACAAAGAGCATGTAGATTTGCTGCTAGCAGTCATGTGCAATGTTTTAGT
The DNA here is from genome assembly GCA_013399115.1 of Anseranas semipalmata. Classification (NCBI taxonomy): domain Eukaryota; kingdom Metazoa; phylum Chordata; class Aves; order Anseriformes; family Anseranatidae; genus Anseranas; species Anseranas semipalmata. Next base: position 990,165 of record VXAA01001635.1, read on the forward strand.
CCATTTCTCTCATTCTTTTTGCCTTAGGCCCATCTATTCTTCCAAGGATTTCTCCAAAGCCTGACCAAGTATCCTGGTTTCAGCCTTTAGGTCACTATGGACTGCGGTGGCAATGAGGCACGTGTCACAGACATAGGCCATGTGGGCTCCGGCACATTTTCCTCTCAGCACCTGCTAGGACTTTGTAATCTCCAGTCTTGCAGAGCTGTCACCTGGTGTACCTGGGTGCTGTGTGCACATGTGAGCCTCATTATGCCAAACAAAGAACACACTCTGTCCTAAGGAGTTCACAGCAGGACATCAGTATTGATTTTTCCCCTCTGCTGCTGTGGTTACTAGGTAAGAAGACATGAAAAGTAATTCTTTATTATTCATATATCCTTCAGCCATAAAACACTCCATTTAGGAGCGCATCCTCTAAACTTTGGGTCAAATGGGAAGACTGCACAGGCTGAAAAATCCATGAAAATCATTTTGCATAATACTCACATTTCCTATTCAAATTTTTTTTCCATAGTATTTATTTATATTAGAAAAGGGCTTATTTTTAAGCAATGGACTATGGGTAAAATGAAAAGACAATCCAGTTTCTCTTTTCTATGTGGTATTGCTGATAATCACCACTTTTCTCATGGTTACTATAGTAACTTGGCATCCTTAGCTGCCACCTTTTTTGGCACTTTGAAAAAAACTATTTAAATTCCGTTCCCTGATACACTGAAAGCCTGGCTTCACGATACCCATGGGAGTGCGTAAGTGTAACAACAATAATTGTCATTTGTTCTTACTCGGTGTTTAACTTGCTTGTTAGCAGCTGTACAGGCAGTTCTCACTGTGATGTTCTGGGCTCCTGCTGCAGGTGTTATAACCAGCACAAATGCTAACGCCCTGGGTGAAACCCCAGAAACAGCCGTGAGCTGCCACAGGGTCACAGACTGCAGCCCATGATGTGAAGATGTGCGCAGGATTTTGCTCTCATCATACCACTCTAAAAGTAGCTCTGTTTCCAAGCTTGACAGCTTTCAAGAGGAAAAATAATCTGTGATACAGGTGATTTTCCTAGTTTTGTCCAAATGTGGCCCGGATACATCCCTCTGCTCGTGCAGCCCCCTGTGCTGGTGCCCTGAGCCCCCTGTGCAGCAGTGCCCTCATCACTGGAAGAGGAAAGGCGCTGCGATGCCTGAACAGCTGCTGGCAGCTCCAGGCCACCAGGCACGAGGCCCCGGGTGGCCGCAGAGGGGCTGAGCACTTTGCTGAAGGCAGAGCGTCTGGTGATGCACAGCTGTGGCCACTACAGCAGATCTCAGGCTTCTTTTCTTTGTTGTCATGTTCTTTTCCAGGAGTTCTGAAGAGCAGACAGGTTTGAAAGGTATGTGGATGCAAAACAACAGAGGAAAAATCCTATCAAGTGCCATTAACTAAAAGCCCCCACTTCCGCAGTGCAGCTGGGAGTGCTCCAGGGGACTGTCAGTGCCTTCATCCCACTCCTCACAGACATCCTCCCCTGCCAGAGGAAAGATACTGGTGTGCTGATAGCGGGTCTCCTGCTCTGACCAGGTGCAGCCACAGTGACACATTTCCATAAATCAAACCAGCCAGGCTCCTCGTACAACTGTTAACACACTGGTAATGCTAGCGTACTTCTAACAACGTTTACATTACACTGCTTAGTTTTTTTATCTATTAAAAAGTTTATTATTGGATGATTGTGCAATTTATCTGTGTGGGAGACCAAAAAAGCTTAGGTCACAGAAATTACAAGTGTAGTTTTAGAGCACTGCATATTTATTAGGCCATCTGCTACTGCCGTGCTAAAGGCAAAAACCTTCGTGCAGGCAATCTATTCAGAGATACTGTTTTACCACCTGATGTGCAAAAAAAAACAAAGCTCTGGGTGCATTTATTATTGTGCTGAGTAATTTTCTAATGAGTTCATACAGTTCAGGAAACATCCCATGCAAGAGTTTGGCTGCTGTTTTCTCATGGGAAGCTGGGAGGGGCCTCTGAGGAGGAATCCCATAGTGCTTATGGGTTTATTGTGCCGGACACGCGGTGGCACTGAGTTTTGTTACTCCAGCCGTGGTCAGACGGATTCTGGCGAGGGGGTCTGGCGTGTGTCCCTCCCTAGCCCTGAGCTTCCAGCCCTCTTCTGCTTTCAACTGTAAATCCCTGTGAGCAGGGACAGGACATCGTGCTTGGCCGTACCCTGCACCCCGGGGCCTCTCCACGCTACACCGTAGGAGTCCAACAGTGCTTAACAGCACCAGGTCCAACCAGCTGTTGCTGCTTATGGGTCTGTAATTATTTGGGCTGAATGTTTGCATCGGGGGTCAGACTAAATGAGCTTTAAAGGTCCCTTCCAACCCACACCTTTCTATGATTCCATGATGGCTGTGAGGCTCCCAGAGGCTCGCCCAGGGCATCGGCTCCTGAGCAGCAGAGACAGGCGTTATTCAGAGAGACACATTTTGTATGGGAGTGTCATACAGCAGCTCCCTGTGCTCTGTGCACACATACAGCAAGTTTGGGACTCTGCATGCGGCCCCATGCAAAACTTTGAGACTCCTCCATCTCTGCACTGAAATGGCTTCATCCTGCCCATTGGTGGGAGCTGGAGGTGAGCACCTGGCAGCTATTGTGCTGCTGATGCATCGCTACACAGTGCCCCAATCTCTCGCACTGCACTACACGTTATTTAACATGATCTATAAATCCTCACGTGCCAATAGAGGGAAATGCCTGATCGGTCTGTGAGGCGTTCAGAGGACACATCTTTTACCGACCGCTGTTAACTCCCAGACTGTGTGCCAAGGTGGCAAGAGCCAGGTGCTCAGACTCACGCGAGGAGCCAACACGGCTCAGATCAGCCCACGGCTCCCCTCCAGAGCCCCACGAGCCCCACACACACAGAGGGGGGTTCTGGTACCTTCCTCCCCATGAAACACGGGGCTGGCTATTGCTCGTGCACTGATCTTGTTGAATGTGAGCGTGGGAACACTTTGGCACTATTAGAAGTTAATGATGCATTGTTTAAATGGGAAAGAGACATTTACAGTCAAATTTATAGCTGGAGCTGTAGAACTGAGCCCTGTGAAGCCATCTGGGGCTGCTTGCAGAGCAGCCTGAGCACCACCATGGACATCCCAGTGCCACGAGGATGCAGAAACATCCTGCGCACCACCAGACCCTCCCCAGCCACACATGGGATGGTGCTGGTGGGGCTGGCCTGGCCCCATCCGTGTCTCTATAGAAATTCCCAAAGAAATCTTCCAATGAAATAGGGATAAGGGTGACAATTTATGAATTTGCTTTCCCCTGCTGGTGCTTCCAGCTCTGCAGTCCCTCTCAGCTGCAAACTCAGTGCCCTGAGATTAAAACGTACAGCTGTGTGACACCTTCTAGACTGGACTGATGTGAACTGACAAGGGCCCTTAACAATGAAGGATTTTGCACAAAATCTTTGGGCACTAATTCAAGCTCAGAGCTCCCTTTCCATTGCAGTGGCTGTGCAATGCCACTAGGAAACCTTGACTGACTTATAACCTTTTATGCTTCCAAGGCATCTTTTTCTCTATCTGCAACAAGGTTTTATTTTGACTCAATCGTGAACATAAAAAGCATAAGAGATACAATCGCATGCAGTAATAGATTTGTTTGCTTTGGAAAAATGTGCAACGTTTGGATGCTAGGAAAATAGCTATTAATTTGGAGGTTATTTCAAAGCTAATGGATAATTATTACTCTGTGGAAATGTTTTTCCAATGAAGAGTTTCGTTTGCTGAAAGTTCCCTTTCCATTTGCAGTGCTGCTGTTTCCCTTCCCCTGCATTAACACATTACCATTCAGAATGAATGGCTGCGCTTTTGGCTTTGAATTTTTCTTCCACATTTTTGACAATTGTTTTTTATGTCTTGCATAAATCACTGTAACACATGATAAAGCCAAGTGCATTCAAAGCTTGTGAATATTTAAGTTATTTTCTCCTTTGTGCAATAGCCCATAACCATATTTTAAAGCAGTTACAGTCTTATCAAGTACATGTATTGGCATTTTTTTGTAACTGGATTACTGAGCACACTAACAGCTCTCATGGACTATCATGTAAATCCTTCTTAATTCACGGTTTATTGAACCCAGTGGTTCTGGATGAGCATCTGGTGCCACCCTCCCTCCCGTAGGCACCACGCCACCTGCTACCACATCTCCATGGAAATTCTCAAAGTTCCTCTTGAAAAACCAATGTGCATGCCGCAGCCCTTCACCGCATCTGTAGGAAAACCAAGCGGGGCAGTCGCAGGGTCTGCAGCAGGGTGAGAAACGCTGAATAACCAGCAGGCAGGGCTGGCTCGTGGCCAGGCAGCACCACAGGGCAGGGGCAGCTCTGGCACTCATCAGAGCTTGTGGAGATGGAGGTGACACCCTTCACACAGGAACATCCATGGCTGGAACCAGCCCGAAGGCACCCATACCTGCAAATCCCATGAGTGTCCCAAAGCAGCATACGGTAACAACCAGGGCACCAGTTATTCGTTGCAGTCAGTGTAGGACGCAGGGGGTTCTGCTCCTTTTCTGGGCTGATTTATGTAAAAAAAAAAAAAAAAAAAAGAAAATTGATTATTTACTTGGATGCCTCACCCACGTAATTAAACCTTTGTTAAAGTGCTCAGGACCCTCAGGTGTGGGTGTAACTCCCTCCCCCCAGATGATGGTTATTACACAGGGGGGAAAACAAAGAGTGATGAGGAAGACTGCCAGGCAGGCTTGGCTGTAACAAGTAACTACTTAGCAGGCAGAGGATGTTAAGTTCTAAATCAGCTTGTATATTAAAAGTGGAAATTGCTGAGATTGGTGTTTACCTATGGAACCAAAATTACTTCGTGAAGAAAATAATTATAGACACAGACTGTCTAAAAAACCAGTTGTGAGCCCTTATTAAATAGCTAAGATGGAGATGCTGCTGTGAAGTGCAGCATCAGCATGGGGCGGCTTGGCAGGACCCCGGTGGCAGCAGCACACCGCTCCAGCCTCTGTCCATCCGCCAGGGCCGCTGGGATCCTGCCTGGACAGGAGCTGGCACAAGCAATGCACGGGCTGTAAAATGTGAATTACAGCTCAAAAACGATGTGAGCCCCTTGTACAGAAGCTGTAGGTGTGGACTGCTTGCAGGTAGACTCCTGGATTAATGGAAAATTTCTCCCTCTGTTCCTTGTGCTCGCACATACACCTTTCTTCCTTCCTCCCACCTCTGTCTCTCAGTGGGATTTTTTGGTGTCTGCACCTTATTGGGTGTTTAAAGCTGCACCCCTCATTTTTCTGGTGTGTTGCTACACCTTCCAAGTTTAAGAACATCTTCTAGGAGATGATAAACCCCATGAAATAATAATAAATCAGGTGAAACACAGCACAAGGGAGAAATCCTATTGCCAGAAAAGTCTGATGAGTTCAGGGAATAAGTGGGGGAAAACACAAGAATTATAACAATAGTGGTTGTTCATTGTCTATACCAGGACACTGGTCACTCTCATGAAGGAGTGTGGAGGCGCGGCGCTCACTGCCAGTCACGGTGCCGGCTCTGCAGCAGCACCTTCCCTGATTTTAAAGCAGCTGAACTCAGTGCTGGCTCTGCCGTATGGGGGCACGTTCAGGGCTTTCGCAGGGCTGTGTCCTAAGCCCCCATCCTTCTGCGGAGAATCATCTAGGTCGGAAAAGATCTTCAAGACCGAGTCCTGATCTACCGAGTCCCATCACCAAACCATGTCCCCTAGTGCCACGTCCACACATCTTTTAAACACCTCCAGGGGTGGGGATTCCACCACTTCCCTGGGCAGCCCGTTCCAGTGCTTGACCACCCTCTCCATGAAGAAATTCTTCCTCTTGTCCAACCTAAACCTTCCCTGGCACAACTTGAAACCGTTTCCTCGTGTCCTATCACTTGTCACCTGAGAAAAAAGACCAACACCCTCCTCACTGCAAACTCCTTTCAGGTGTGCAGCAAAACTCTTGGGAGAACACAAACTATGGAAATAGAGCAGGTAGCAGAAAGACTTTCCACCCTCTAAGACCATAATGCTTGAAACATTGGTGCATTTTCACTGTGAGGGAGGCTGGGGCTGGGGCTCTTTGGCTCCTCCATCAGAAAGAAAAGCAGCGCTGGCCCCGCACTCATCAAATCCCTCAGCGTACTTGTCTTAGCCCAGAGTAAAGGCTAAACAAACACATCTAAACAACTGAAAAGCACGTCAACATTCAACTTCAAAATAAAATGCAGTGAAGTGTGAAATTATACCTTTTATTCCATAAATCTCCAGCAACCGGCACAGCTCTATAACTTGTATCGCACTTTAATACTGGCAGAGTTTAACACACCATGCAAACCCCATAAAGTAATTACATTTCATCTCAACAAAGAAACAAAATCCCAGCTCATTCATCCCCCTCCATCTGAGAAAGGATTACAGACAATTCAGTGCATGTCGATTTTTCCTGGCGATAAATCCAAAGCACGTCACCAATGAAATGGTAATGTGGCTTCCCAAGGCAGCTGATTTACAGGGAAAAATAGAGATGTTATTTGGTGTCCTTCAAGGCAGTGTCACCCTGCTAAAGCCCCTTTGCTTGCTGAAACTTCTTGAGGTTTATCCTCTACTTAAAACAATCTTAAAAACATAAACCTTACCTTCAATCGACCATTTCCACGCTTCACAATCGCCGCTCTGTGGGTCGGTTATGTGTTTTGCACCAGGTCCTCATTCAGCTTTTAAAGTGTTACTTCATTTTGTGATAAATGAGGCGATTTGAGTGGCAATGACAGAAAGCCAGCAGAAGACACAGGCAGGTTCACATCTCGCGGTGCCAGCCAGCAGCCGGCCACCAGACCCCAGGGGCTGGGCACGGCAGCCCCCTGGCATCAGAGCGTTCACTGCTGCCCTGCTGCCAGCCCAGGGGGGGCGCAAAAGATGCTTTTCCCCCCTGGGCACAAAGCACCGCGGCCCCAAGGGCTTTCTGCCATCCCTGAAGCAGCCACTGCAAGTGGGTGACATGAAAAGGGACACCTTGGACAGGAGACAGGACATGGTGAACTCCTGAGGGGTGGGGTGAGAGGCTGGATTGTCCTAAAAGGGGAGATGAATACGATTGTCTGCTGCAGGCTGTATTGGTGCCTCAGCTCCAAACCCGCAGCCGCACTGACAGCGATGAGGCTTGGTGATGGGACAGGCACACGGGAACCTCACTGCTGCTCGCTGCAAGTATACGGCTGTCCTCCTTTCTCCATTTCCAACCTCTGGGCATCGGTTTGTTCCTCCTATCAAGTTTATATATTTGCATCTCAGGCCCAGCCTTGCTCCTGACCCAAGCAGGCTCTACCAACACGACAAATGTTGCACAGTGATGGGAAGCACAGTGCGGAAAAGCCCTTCCCAGCCTTTGGTGCTGTTGTATGAAACTGAAGGCAGACAGTGCAGAAATAACCTGCATAAGTGTTCCCATGTTTTTTCTGCTGATAAAGCTTCAGAATATAGCTCAGTTCCCATTTCACCCAGGGAAGCAAAGACCTGAAATGGTGTGTGCAATTGCATTGCCATACTGGGGTCTTTTGTGCATGGAGAGGTAGGAGTGAAACCATCACTACTGCTGAGAGAGCGACACGGGGCAGTAGCAGCAGAGAGGGTTCCGTTACGCTCAGCACCACCTGAACCCAGAGGGGGCTTGGTGGAAGATATGAAATTTGATGGGGAATTTTTGTATTAAAAAGTTTGCAACCTTTCTAGGAGACCACAGACAGCAGAAGATCAAAATGAGGCAAAAAAATGAGGCAAGGTGGGAGCTACTCGAGTTACACAGGGTAAAGAATTTGATAATAGTATGATCAATTATGATAAAATCAACAAGGAAAAAACAGAATGAGATCTGAGATGCCAAGAAATGTCACTGGGGCTGTGGGGGGGAGGGCAGCAAGGAGGCTAGCAGCAAGCAAGAAAAATCAGGTTTCTATATTTAAACCCGAGCCAGGTCCCTCGTTCCAGCTCTGGTCATTTCTTCTGCCCTTTGTACTTTTCAAAAAGCTGACACTTACTATAACATAAACAACCCCAAATCATTCCTCCTACTGGCACCTGTATTCAGATGTATATTCCGTGGTGAGCTGGAGGAAAGAGAGCTGCAGCGGGCACCCGGCACATGCACAGTACCAGAGCCAGCCCAGCGGGTGCAGAAAGCTCCCGGAGTTATTGCCTGTTCTCTGCCACGCGATAAAGACGCAGTTACACCAGGTGGTAACTCCTAGCAGATGGTGACTTTATAAAGTTGATTGCTGTACAAATGATACTTCCTGAGTTTGTTCCTTTCCATTCCGATTCTCAGTAGCATGTTCAAATGTCAGGGAGCATCATATTTCTATCTTTTATTTCCTTTGTGAGCAGAAATCTTTTTTAAGAAGTCTAAGAATTACAGCTTGGGAGAAAAGCTAGGCTCCCTCGATAAAAGTGAGCTACTTTACAAATATTACAGAATACAATAAAAACAATAGATGCAAAAAGCCCCACTGTCTTTGTTCTCAGTGAAGACTTTTAATTTCTATTGCAATTTTTAGAGACATTCCACCTGCACTGTGATGCTTTACTGGATCGGTGCGGCCCGTTGGCAGCACAGAGGCAGGATTTCCTCTGCTGCAAGCACAGGGAGCTTCCCACGAACCTCATCCCCACGCAGGTTCCTGCATCTGCAGAGCTGGGTGTCACCGTGCTCCCCTCTGCTGTCCCCTCCCTGAGGCAGCCCACAGTGTCTCGCTCTGCCTAATTACACTAAATAGCAGCAGTTTTGGAGCATTCGGATGATTCATCCCCAAAGCTCTGCTCTGCCATAACCGATAAGCAAATCTGGCCAGCCCAGCGTGCAGGATGACCGTATGTTCGCTCAAATATTGCTTTTCAACGACACAGAAATAGCAGAACCAGCCACAAATAAACTCACTCCGCTGAATGAGGACGAAGGACAGCTGCCTCCCACTAACGTGGGGCCAGTCCGGAAAAAATGCAGGTGAGGAACATTTTGAAGCACCTGTGTGGTTCGTACCAGCGCAGCAGCGGAGGTGCTGAAACCCAGCAGCATCTGCAAAGTGCAGGGCTCTGTGAAGCCCTCGAGAGACAGGGCAGGACACACCTCATATGGGGGCTCTCCTGGATCAGGCATGTAAGCTCGTTACACCCAAAAAGCTTCCCCCACTGCTGAGCATGAGCCCACACTGGGACAGCCTGAAGGTCTGGATGGTGCTGCCCAGACAGACAGACAGACAGTGGCTCTCAGGCAGCCTGAGGGCAAGGAGCAGCCTGGCAGTGAGCAGTGCTGCTGCCCATGCCCCACAGCTGTGGCTGGGCTTGGTGACATCCGAGTGTCCCTCCAGGGCCATGGCTCTGCATGAAACAACATCCACCAGTGTCACATCTGCATCACAACCTTTTCATTTAATAACCTGTCTGCACCCTAGATCTTACAATAGAAAAGATTTGGGAGATTAAAACCAGCCCTGGGCTATCTGGGGCTCCTTGCCTGGGAGCCCTGCAGCATCCCAGTGCCCTTCCTCCAGGCTCCAGTGACCCCAAAATTGGTGCCATCAGTGCCTGCCTGGGGCTTGGGAGGGTTTTGGTGCAGCCACCAACCTGCACTCTGCCCTGCACCTCCCCTCAGCCTCTGCCTCTTACCCAATTCATTTATTGCACCTCACCGGCAAAAGGGAACGACACCCCCGGCCAGAGGGAAATGTCCCAATTAAAAAGTGGCTGATGCAGTAAAACAGCAGAGCTTTCACAAGAGCAGTGGTAAAAGTGGCCACCTCTTGTCCTCGATTTATGCTGCTCCCATCACCCTGGACATTATATTTGTGCTGACAAGGATCAGTTTAACCCCTGCCTGCAATCTAATAAAAAGCTGGTGTAGTGGAAGTGTGCATAATCCTTCTTCAGTGTCCTAGGAACAGGCGCAATAAAAAACTTCTACTGCTGCTGCTGTTTGGTGGCCGCAGCCACTGCCTGGAATAAATAACTCCTTGCTGCGCCAAGTGCGTCGGAGCAGGGGCAGCTGGGACCCTCATCCCTCTGCAGTGCCGGAGCCCAGGCTGGGCAAATCATGTCAAAACGGAGAAAAACACCAGAACTGCTGCGTGGGTCACACAAAAGGGTCTGCAATAACTCAGGACACTCTGGCCTGTGGCTGGGAACCAGCTAGCCCATCCTCTCCTCCTCCTCTTCCTCTTCCCCCACCTACTCCTGCTCCTCTTTCTTCTTATCTTCATCATCATCCTCCTCCTCTCCCACAGCCTGATGCCCCAGTGCACATCTGGGAGCACAGCACTTGCCGGTTGGTGGTTCGCCCACCAACCCTCCATATTTACTACAGGCAAAGCAAAATGGAAAGTCCCAAAGGCTCGGCCGTCGGTAAGGGAAGGAATTTTTCCCCTGCTCGTCATTAATTGCCCAAATCAGCACTGCAGAGCGGGCATTATGCTCCACTACACTTTGTAATGAAATCACTGCCTGTGTGTAAGAAACAAATTTAATGATATGATACTAATAGGGTTAGAAATTTCCCATGCAAACATTCATAATTTATATCCACAATCATTTTTTAATACTGCTTGTGCTCTGTAGCAAGAAAGTACTGAGCTCCATCAGCCCCTCTTGCCACCCTGTCCGGGAAGGTGCTGGCATTATAGGGCTGGAATCAGAGGCCGCAGCATGATTTCACTGCGGGTACAAATTAACATTTGGAGATCACGTCCTAGCCTGTAACCACATTTCGAAAAAAAAGACGATGCTTAAAACACAGCGCTGATCAGCAGCAGGCGAGGGACAGAAAGCGCTGGGGCACCCTGCAGCACCCACACCGTTAATCACTGCTGCAGCAAAGCTGGGTGAAACGAGGCTGTGGCCCCATGGTTACAAACACCCGCAGGCACCCATCTGCATTCCGAGGCTGCTGGCAGCAAAAGGAGCAACCCCTGGGCTGCAGAGCTGGAGGGATTGGGGTCTGCAGGGGAGAGGGTGTTGTAGAGGTGGGGAGGGATTTGTGCTAAAAGTCCTCTCTTTCAACAGTAACAAAGTTGTCTTAAAGGAAGGGCAGGGGTTGGGGCCTCAGGAGGTAGAAGAGAAGCTAATTTCCTCGGACAGGCATAATTGCCGCAATTCAGAATGCTAAAAATGTGAAATTAGGAATAATCAATGGATGTTTATGATCTGTGTCTATAGTGTGAATTCAGCTAATACAGAGTAATTACACTATCCTAATTCCTGGTATTTGTCATCGTTCGGTTGCAGAGGAGTCCTGCAAAACAATACAAACGGATTGGCTGCGCTAGGACTGCAAAGTGTGGGCTTAGCACTGCACGAGCTAATTTCTCTTTTAATGGTAAAAGCGGTTATGATTTCCTTTATTTATTCCTCTCTCCAAGTGTCAGGGGCTGTGCTGGGGCTGCAGCGTGCGGCGAATGTGCTGCACAACAGCACCACCAATTGCCGCGCCGTGAGATGCGCCGGCACCGAATGCCCACCGAGCACCGCTGCTCTCCCCTGGTGAACCAGCTTTCCCACCTTTCTGTCCATACTGGTACCATACCTCCTCTTAGGCTCTGTGCCCCGCCAGTGTTTCACCCAGATGATCACGGGGACTCTGGTGAAAGCCACGGGACGTGTCGCCGGTTTGCTGACATGACTCATTCTCCGGGCAATTAGACACCGCTGATTACAAACCTTGTCCACGTGCACAAAAGTGGGAGAGAAGTGAACACCAGTGCAGGCTGAGGTTTACTGCTGGGTGAATAACGCTGGCCTTGCACACAGGAAAACGCAGGATGGTGTTTGGCCGGAGAAGGAGCTGGCTGCTTCCCTTCCAGGTGCTACCTGTAATGGCGGGTGTGCGTGGCAATGCCCCTGTGGCGCTCACTGCAGTGCTGTGAGCTCGCATCCCAGGTTATTCCTTCCCTGGCCTGGCAGCTTTTTGATATCACATTGTTAAAGAATTTCTCGACTCAGTGGGTAACACTAGGCTTGCTTTTATTTGTAACAACTCAGAGTTGGGCCACCACCTCAGTGTGTGACAACTAATAAGACACAGCTTACAGGTTATATAGCTTTCACTAACAATTATGTCACGTTCAAAGTCCACCGTAAGCTTCCACTGTGTTCTCAATTCTTCAATCCTTTGGTCAGCTAAAAAAAAGTTCTTTATTTTGCCATCCTCGGCAAGTTCTCCTCGTTCTATCCTCAGATCATGAGTTCCAGTAGTCCACTAATCGGTTCGTTTTCATATCTTCTTTTCTTTTCTTCTCAGTATCTCAACCTGGTGTTTTCCTAATTTCTTTAGAAGTTAGCCTTTGTGTTTGTCTGCACATACCTCAATTCTTATCTATCTACCTATGTCTATACCCGTCAACAAAGGTATTACGATCAGTACTCTATCTCTGTGTCCTATCATAGTTACTTATTTATACTGATTCATCTGGCTGGTGATTAACCCTACCAGGGATGAGGCTGTACAGGGGATGAAATGAGAAGTACTCACACGGTCCAAGAGATTGTTATACTCCTGTGCACACACCTGGTATAACAATATTGAATACATTCATTTATCTATTCCTAGCTTATTCTAATATTGTCTCTATAGTTTGGCTTATTTCTTAACACACATCAATTATTTTTTTTTCTTAACTTCTCTTTCTTCGTATCAGGCCAAAGCCTCCCGGCGGAGAGCCTGCAGGTGAGACTGATGTAATCTCATTGCACTGCACAAGTTAATTATTTGCCAAGTCAAACCCAGGCTGATGCCCTGCTCCCGGAGCTTGATGCGTTCCCTGTGTTACTGGCGTGGGACTTTAAACACCCTTTCTGCTGTGTGCTGCGGTGCAGGGGTGAAATCAGGGACACGGGGCAGGATCCAGCCTGCAAGGGCTCCCAGTGCCAGGGCTGTCCCCCAGCCATTCCCAGCAGGCAAGCACACAGCTTTGCTTTCAGGGGAACATCTTGGGACCAGCTGATGAAACGTGCAGCTGCGGAGATCAGCCGCTGCCCATGCCAGGTTTCTTCGTTGCGACAACAAGCTGCGCCGTGGGCCAGCTCCTGTGCGGGTGGGAAGCAGCGGGACGGAGCGGGGCCATGCGCTGCAGCACGCTGGGACTCAGGGTGCTCGGGTACGGAGCCAAGCCAGCATTGCCAGCAGCTGAAGAAAGCAATAGGAAGATTATTTCCCCGGAGAGGGAGGAGGTTTCTGGTTCAGACTGCGCTGCTTAAGCCCAGACTCGCTGCAGCTAATGTTTCCTTCCAAGGGCAATAGTTACCCCAGTGCAAAGTCTGGGCTGCCGAACATCCCCTCTCACCCCTTTCACAGACATCCAACCCTTCCCATCCCGGCAAAGTCCCAGCGGTGTCAGGCCCACAGGGGCTGCATCCCACCGGCAGCGCTGCCACTGCTGGCCTTCAGCTGAGCTTGGTGTCTGTGCGGCTGTGCTGAGCGCGGCTTTAAGAGCTCCACCAGCAGCTGCTGGGTTCTTCTAAGTGAAGGGAACAGAAAAGAGAAGGGAAAAAGAAATGGGAATACTTTTGTTCTCAGCTGCCAGGTAAATGTGGTTCAGCTTTGGAAAATGTATTCATCCTCCAGTGTTAACTGCAGCGCTGGAGTCTCCAGGGAGTGATTGCTTCCTTCAGAAACATAATAATAACAATAAATGATTAAAAAGAAAAAGGCCTAAATCCATATCTACAGTTAAGTCAGGACTCCTTTGGAGTCTGGGGCTGTTTCCCGATAAATAAATGCTGATTTGAGAAGGGAGCCTCCAGCCTCTGCCAAAGGAGAGGCAGCCAAGTGGAGCCAGGGCTGGTGGGGTTCCTGCAGGTGCACCCCAGTGGGGGGACACTGCCGAGGGGGGCTCCCAGCAGAGAGATGAGGACCAGGGGGGTGCTGCGAGCCAGGGAGGGCTGGGTTTTGATCTGCTCTGTGTCAAGCCTACAGAGGTGCCAGATCCTGCTGCCCGCATGGAGCGGCGGGGAGGACGATATGTTCTTTAACAAGCTCACAGGACAGCGAGGGATGCTCCTGCGGCAGCTGCGGGCAGGATGCGGCTTTGGTTGCGGTCCCGCTCCCGGGCACAGCTCAGCCACCGCAGCCGACCCCGCAGCCCTGCCCGCCACCCCGCATCCTGCTTGGCTCCCGCAGCAGGATCAGGGCCTCACCCTGCTTAACTACCGGCTCGCACGGGGGGCATTCGGCCATAGGGCACCCTGTCGAGCGGCTTGGCGGATGCTGACAAGCATTTTTATGAGCTGAGGAATTTATGAGCCCCCTGGCAAGCAGCCCTCTCCTGGTGAGTAATTCAGCAAAGCACAGTCAGGTAGACGCTTTCTGAGGGTAAAAATGGCATCGTGGCATCCCCCATCCTCCTGCACCAGCCCCTGTGATACTGCCCGGCATGAAGTTTCACAGGAAAACCCAGGCTGTTGGAGCAGTGACATCCAGGGCGTGGGCACAAGTGACACCTGAGAGCCAGCCTCCCCCTTTGGAGCCGCAGCCCCATCCCTCCTCTCCACCCTGCACCAAAACCCAGGTTCTTGCGTGGTCGGGGACCTGCTGGGAGAGCGGGACGCGTGGGCTCATTCACCCACTGCGTCCCAGCAAAGCTCCCAGGCTGCGGGTGCTGGCAGGAGGCAGGCAGCATCGCAGCCCCGAGCAGGCTCTGGGTGGAGCCCGGGCCTTCAAATGTCATGGAGCTCTTTAGCAATATTTGTAGGAGAACCTTTTTGTTCCCAGAATGGTTTTTAAGCAAATAGGCTTCGGGTTTATTAGGCAAATAGCTCAGGTTATCACCCACCTTCCTCCACGGCTCCTTCCCTTTCTCCCTCTCCTGCCGGTGGCTCTGGCAGATGGCAGAGCACAGTGCTCTTTGCAGCACAAACAGAAAAAGAAAAAAATCAAAATCAATCCAAACAATTAAAAGAGAACATAACAGAAATCCCAGGAGAGGGCTGCCCTCTTGTAATGCAATCAGGTTCCATCAATTTCACCACCAAGGGACTTCACCCAATAAATTTTACCTGGGATTAAGGTGAAAATAAATAGCCCAAATAAATAAATGACTTCCCTAAAGTGGTAATGTTTATCGGTTTATTTTTCCATTTCTCTTCCTCTGCAATGAAATCAATACGTGCATAGAAAACTACGAGTTTGGTAGAGCGCTGCGCGATGGGTGACGCATGCCCAGCCACATGCCCCTGCAGAAGCTGGGACCCAGCAGGGACTTTTTGCAAAACCAGTGGAGTTTTGCCCCGCTCGCTATGTCCAAATCGTGGCCCAGGTCTGAAATCATCGCCATCTCCAGGCTTTTCCCTGTGCATTTGTGGGGAGCTCAGCCAGTTTGGAATGCAACCCAATACCAACTTCGAGGACTTGTGACTCGCAGAGGGGGATTTAAGGGATGGGGAGCCGTGGGGATGAGAAGGGACAGGACAAGGTGGCGTGGGGAAGGGCTGCGAGTGCCACAGCCCCCGTGCTGCCTCCTGCCCTGTGCCACAGAGACCTGGGAGGGACAGAGAAATGAGGCGGTGGTGGGAAGCAAGCGTGCTAAGCCAGTGATACGCTACCAAAAACCTCTGGGCACCATCCTCCTGGCCCTCTGCAAGCTTCCTCCAGGGTCTCGGGCCTAGCAGGAAAGCAGCAGCTTTCCTCCTGCAATGCAGATCGCTTTTGTCCTTGTTTCCTGGGCTGCCCAAAATCCCCATATGGCGTTACTGCCACTACCCCAGGGTGCTGGGGAGGTGAAGGGGAGCATCCCGCCCAGGGTGCTGCATCCATCCTGCCCAGGGGACGTGGGAGGACGCGGCGCTGCGGGTGGTGAATTGTGTGGCCACGGGCATTTTCCCTAAACACGGGCACTGGGAGGAGACCTGGAGTGGGGCCGGGCAAGAGGCAAAACTTTTCTCTCCTTCCTCATGACTCAGGAGCCTGAAATCAACTTTCTGCCCAGCCCTGCTACAACCCATTGCTTTTTATTTGTCCTTCAAACAGGAAAAGCAACTCTCAACGTAGCTTTTTTACAGATGTGCTATGCCAAGCCTCGCTAAAAGGCTGCTTCAGCTAACACCAGCCTCTTAACTCCAAGCGTGCCGGTGCTGGGCACACGGACGGCAGGCGAGGCTTTGCCTTAGAGCACCAGAGTGCTTTCCAGGACGGACACACACCACGCTGTGACCCCGAATTTCCAAGGTAGGAGCGGGCCCCATGGGTGGCGGTGCCGGCCTCTCCATGGGGGATGCGGCAGCAGCAGGGAGGTGGGTGGGATTGGATGGGAAATGGTTCACACTCCCACTTGCAACTGCTCCCGATTCACAAGGGTGAAGACATTGCAAGATCTGGAGAAGGGGAAACATTTCTGCTCCTGTGTCATGCGTCCCCAGAGCTGGTGCTGCTCTGTCAATCTAGGAATTGCTCCCAATCTCTGCTTTCGTTAGAAATACTGCATTGCCATGACCCCAACACTAATTTTGTAAATTTGGGGGACGTAAGTGTCAGCTGATCAAAGGGGAAAGACATAGGCACAAAACCAGCCCTTGGTACTGTTTTTTTTTTTCATTCACTTTCTGATTTAAGGAGAAGATTTTGCTCCTGCAGATGTCTCTGACCGCACCAGCCCAAATCTCAGGCTGTCAATGGCATTTTTCAGTCCCTAGTATTTGAAACTTACCTTGCATCATCCCAGAAGGAAATGCAGCCGGACTGTGATTGCAAATACACTACTTGAGCTCTTCCTTGTCAGCAGAATACAAAACAGTGAGTTCCTGAGAAAAGTGCAGTTCAGAGCACAGTATCGGTGAGTGTCAGGGAATAGTCCAGGGTCTGCTCAGGGAATAGTCCAGGGTCTGCGATATGAAGCGAGTTTGTTCAGGCCATTTGCTCTAATGTGTCGGAGCCAGGACTTTGCAACGTCAGGGTGGGACCAAGCATGTGCCTTACAGGAATTCATGCATTTATGGTGGCTTAGTTATGATCTTAGTTACTGCAAATATGCTTGACAGAGCAACTACTTTTTCATCTAATATCCGTCTGGTCTTCACGGATTGCAGCCATGCTTCACGGTATTTCTCCTTGCTCAGGGTGAAGCGTGACCTGTGACAGCTCTCTTGCTGCGCTCCCTCACCATGCGGGTGACAGGTAAGGATGGGGACAGATATTTTACTTTTCTCAGTCCCTTTTTCTACAGCTCTTTATGCCTATTTCTCATTTACATGGCCCCTTTCAAGCCCAGCTACCTTAACCTTCCCATGTCAGTGTCACAGGAAAGGGCCTTTGTATAAGCATCAGGTTTTTAAAATATTTGTGTAGATTTCAGCCTGTTGTATTTTTCCCAGTGAAACCCTCTGAGGCTGAGAAAAGATGGCTATTGAGAGGTTCCTGCTTCCATAAGAGCCATTCAGCTGCAATATAAGTGTATTTTTCTACCCTGTTTCCATGCAGGACTAGAACGTTTTGCTCCGATGAGTGTTGCTTTAAAGCCAAATGCCAATCACATTTGTATTAGCAGCTGCTCAGCTGTAGCTAGTGACTAACTGGGGGACAGCAGCCCTCCCAGCGCTGGGAACATAGGAAATATTTGGATTTACATAGCTTTCTAACTAATTATCAGATTTATTTCAA
This sequence comes from Anseranas semipalmata, assembly GCA_013399115.1. Taxonomy (NCBI): domain Eukaryota; kingdom Metazoa; phylum Chordata; class Aves; order Anseriformes; family Anseranatidae; genus Anseranas; species Anseranas semipalmata. The sequence continues at coordinate 1,007,835 of VXAA01001635.1, forward strand.
TGCAGAGAGGAGCATTAACAGTGCCTCCCAGTAGAAGGGTAAGGCATATCTGAGTATTGCCACTCACTCTGGAGACATTAATTAAGAGATCAGAGCCTGTATGGAGGATGAAAAAAGGAGTGTTAGCTGCCTTCCCGTGCCACATGGGCCACCCTGTGCATGGGGCACCAGGGGACACACAGACCAAGTCCCCACCAGCCCCTCGGGATGCTCCGGCCCCAACCTGCGCTGCTCTCACCATCTCCTCTCCCACCTGGCAGGCGTGATCCGTTTCCTGGTGCTGCTCGCCACGCTGCTGGGCTCCTGGTTCATCGTGCAGACCTACTTTGAGCACAGTGGGAGAGCCATCAGCCTGCGGAGCTGGCTGGGTGAGGCTGGGAGCATGCAGGTGGTCCCTGGTCGGGGCCACGGCCACCAGCTCCGGTTATCCAGGCATGGGGGGGATGGGGCGGTGGGAAGCTGCTCCAGGGCAGCCAGCTCTGGGGATGCTCACAGCCATGGGGAGAGGCTTTGGAGAGCCCTCAGGGTGTCTGACCTCTCCTTTGGTGTCCGCAGGTGCCACCAGCAAGCCCAGGAGCAGTGAGTAGTACCACTCTCGACCTCGTCTTCATCACGCAGCACCACTCCGGGGCTACGGGCAGTAGTGGGAGCACGATAGCCATTCTTGGGGGTTCCTTTCTCAAGATGAATTTCCCACCCTCCCAAATGCAGGGGAATTTCATTATTGCATGCAGCAGCAAAGCCTCTGGCAGGCTCTGCGGGGACACAACCCGTTACACAATCCCCTACCCCAGCAGAAACACCCCCAGGCCATGGGCTGTAGGAAGAGTGGGGGCCCCATGCGGGCAATGAGGCCCCAGGCCCCACCCCAGCTGAGAATGGGGAAAATCAGGGCAGGAAATCCACGGGGGAATGGCCTTGAACAGGTGCCAGCACCGAACACTCCCTAGTGCACACCCTGTGGCATCCACCTTGTGCACCCTCTGTTCACACACAGAGCAATGCCCGGCACTGGCTCATCCTGTCCCACCCCAAGCCCCATCACCATAAACCTCAAATTCACAGCCGGCCCCAGCCCCAGGACAAGGCTGGCCCAGGCATCACCCCCGCACGTACCCCAACAGTGGCCACCGTGCCCCAGTGCCAGCCCCGGGGCTGCGGCCGGTGCCCCCCCACCCGCAGCTCCCGCCTCCCTCGCAGGCCAGCAGCTGCCCCGGCACAAGTGCGGGAACCAGCGGAGCTGCCCCACTGACCATTTTGCCTTCAAGATCATCAGCGGTGCTGCGAACGTGGTGGGACCCTCCATCTGCTTCGACGATGAAATGTAAGCAGCGCGCGGAGGGCACAGAGCAGCCACGGCTTGAATGGGGAGAGTTTGGCCCCTGCCAAGCAGGTTGATATTTGTGGTTAAACAGCCCTGGAAATAGTTTTCTTTGCTCCAGTGTCTGGGGATGTTTCAGTCTGCCACATCCCCATCACGCTGTTTTACCAGCACCTCCAGGGCATCTCTGCGCTCACCGGTGGTCTCCGCTTTCCTTTCCAGCCTCATGAGCAACGTGAAAAACAACATTGGCAGGGGCCTGAACATCGCACTGGTGAACGGTGAGTTGGGCAGGAAGCACGGCCGGGGCTTTCCTGCCCTGGGAGGGAACAGGGTGTTAGGGACCACAGCAGCGGCTGAGCCAAAAGTACATCAGTCTGGTGTTGTATCGGATACGCAGCCAAAATTATGTTTGCAGGAGCAAACCCATCCGGGTTGTGCATGATGGCTCCCTAAATGCCACCAAGTAATGCATTCACTATCACAGCAAATGTGACAAACTGGGGGGGAGAAGCAGAGCATTTTGCAGCAGGAACCCCAGGCTGGTGGCCAGGCAGCGTGTCAGGGTTTCTGGACAGCCAAGTTTAGGGTGGCATCAACCCATAGGTTCGTGCAGGGCTGGGACCCAAGTGAGCTTTGCTGGGACACTCAACCTCACTGTGCTCTGTTCTGAATTTCAAACATGCAGGGACAAGCGGGCAGCTCCTGAAAACGGCCACGTTTGACATGTACTCCGGAGGTAAGCCCGCTGGCTTTGGTGCCTGGCGCTTCCCAGCCAGGGCTCGCACCAGCACTGCGGCCACCAGCACTGCGGCTGCTCTGCTGTGTACTTAGCGATAAAGGCCAACGGACTTTGACCAGCCAGCGCTGGTGGCATAAGCATGGCTTCCCCGAGGTCCTCGAGCCTGGGCTCCTTGTAATGCACCTACATCTGAGCTGGGCTTCTTGCTCCTTTTTCACACGTGTAAAAGCCTGAAAAAGAAAATTCCACTGAACTGAATAGACCAGGGCAGAAGAGACTTGAGAGAGGCTGCTTTTTGAATTCAGACAGTTATCCTAAGAGCAAAAGATGCCCTGAGCCAGGCAGCACCTGCTCACAGCTGGCACAGATTTGCAGGATGTTGATAATCCCACCGTTGTTGCTATTACCGAACTCCAAAATTATGGCAGGATTCCTCAAAATCACATGCTAAAAAAAAAATTATCAGGGTGTTTTTGATTTACCCTTTGCGTTTTGAGCCTTTCCAGGGATCAGTCACCCTTTGTGCTTTTTAGTTGTGAAACCTATACTCAGTAACTCTGGAGTTTTAAGGAGAAACACCAGCACCATGAGATTTCCAGCAGTCTTTGCGAGCAAGACCCTGCTGCGAGCGGCGCTCGGGCAGGAGACAGCAATCGGCTCCTGTGCCACTAGATGGGGCATTGGACTCAAGCATCCTGCGCCGCAGATGCAGGATGAGGAATAATTCCTGCAATACGGCCAAAGCCGCTCCAATGAGGCAGGCAACTCTGCGGCCCGGCCTGCCCAAAGCCCAGGCTCGTTCCTGGTGTTGGGAAGTAAATTCACATTAACGACATCTCCCAGCCAGTGAGCAAAATCTAGTAGCAAATTCCTCCTGCAGTTGTGCGGCAGCAGGAAAGCACCGGCCCCGGGCGCTGCGGCAGAGCCCAGCTCTGACCAGTGGAGCAGGAGACGGGGATGCCACATCTAGGAGACCATCCCTCCCCATGCCCCGACCCCGAGCCTTGGCTATCACCAGCTCCATCAGGGTATTTCCCATGGACCATGCACATCCCTCCTAAATCCCTTTTCCTTTTCCTAATGCTCCCCTATTCCAGATGTTACACAACTGGAGACCTTCCTCCAAGGGATCAAGGATGGCACTGTCATGCTGGTGGCCACCTACGATGACGCTGCCACAAAGTGAGTTTGTCCCCAGCAGCAATGCCTGGCTGTCCCAAAACCAGCCGCCAGGCTGGAGCTGGGGGTGCTGCTGCCTGTTCCTCGCCTGCGGCCACGTGCTGCCAGCAGCAGCACAGGGACAGGAGGGGGCACCCATCCAACACCACTCTGATGCCTTCTTCCGCTCCTTTAGGATGAACGACAAAGTACGGGAACTTTTTTCAGCACTGGGCAGCAGCCACATAAACCAGCTGGGCTTTCGGGACAACTGGGTCTTCTTAGGGGCGAAAGGGCTGAAGGGCAAGAGCCCGTTTGAAGAGGTACGTGGCCCTGCCTGCCACCAGCTCTCACCCTCTTTGTAGCACACATCTCACCCACCTGTCTGCAGAAGCTGTTGGCCAGCGATGTTACCTGCAAGCTTTGCCACACTGCAAACTTGCCCCATGCCACCAACCTCCTCATTTATTTTCTCTCTCATTTTTTCCTGCAGCACATCAAAAATGAGCAGAAAACAAATAAATATGATGGCTGGCCTGAGCTGCTGGAGATGGAGGGCTGTGCTCCCAAGAAGCAGGATTAGCGGGGACGCACCAGTGGCTTGCCTGCATGGAGTCCCAGCAGGGTCCTGTGGGGCCCCCAGTCCCCCCAGACCGACCCCAGCCCCACCAGCCTGGCCACGCAGCCCGGCGGTGGCTGCCTGCTCGCAGGGACCAGCGTTTCAGCAGGGGACACGTGGTGCTTGGAGCAGCGCTGGGCGAGCAGCCGCAGTGTGCAAGCGAGCAAGCGCCCGGCCAGGCTCCAGCCAAGCTGCCCTCATCCATGGCTACAGGTTGATTTGGGGTATTTTGTTTTTCTGTCTTCAAAGCAAAAACCTTGTGAGAGGTTTTCTAGCTGTTTCTTAAACAATACATCTAATTGTGAAACACTACCTTCTCGCTTCCATTTTTGAGCATAATCCAGCCTTTTCCTGCAGGCATGGCATTGCCAGGCCCTCTGCCACCAGCAGGGCATCCCCATCACCCATCCCATGTCACGGCACCACGCTTGGATGCTCCCCCTGCCCACACGGCACAGGGATGCTCTGGCCCTGGAGGGTTCCCCTAACCACTGCCAACCCCCTTCTGCCCCCTACAGCCACCAGAAGGCCAGGAAGCTGCAGGGATGGCTTGCTGCAATGCAGGTCAATATTTGCAGACCAAAGCATTTCCCCCACCTGTTTGTCCCTTTTTTTGGGTGAAATCCAAGCTAAACCCTCCCCAGCATATCCCTAAAGGTCAGGATAACACCAGTTGTTGCCAACCCAACTTCGCCCTGCAAAGAGCGAGGGACATGCAGGCAGCTGGAGTTGTGTGGCAGCACCGGCAGGTGGGAGCCTTTAACGGGCACAGCACAGCACCGCTGTCCCCACCAACAGCACTGGGCAGCTCCGCAAGGCACCGCCAGCAGCCACAGCCAGACCTGGCCAGGCAGAGCCCCATGGGTCCCAGCCCAGTGCAGTTCCAGCCAGGAGGTGCTGGGGGAGCGGCTGTTCCCGACTCCTGCCCGGGTTATCCATCATCATGGATACATTTGCATCATAAACAGACTTTAATTTCCTGTGATCGTATCTGTTTCTTCCCCATTCTCTAAAGCAGACCAGCAGTTTTGCAGACAGCAGGGGTGGGACGTTTCTGCCGGAGCTGTGCGGTGTGATACGGGGTTATCAGGGACAGCTTCTTCAGCCTCCGAGACAGCGGGGCTCGTCCCAGCACAGCTCCTAACCCGCAGTTCATAGCAGTTAATGGAGCCCATGGGTCACCCCAAGGGGACCAGGCAGACATGGGGAGCGCGGGCAGGACAAGGGACGCTGTAAGGATGAAACCTTGGATCCAAAACCCAACACCACCATCCCAAATCAGCAAGGCAACAGGTTTTCCCTAAAGAAGGAAAAATCCTGAAATAAAATGTGTAATGCTTAGAAGAACTTCCAAAGGAAAAACGAAAATAAAAACCCAAAACAACCATCACAGAGGAATTCCCCAATAGCTGTAGTGTTTTATCCAAGCTTATCCTCCCGCGCTTTTAACGTGCACCTGACCACACTGCGGAAGCCTCCACCATAAATCGATCCCTAAATCTGCAGCAGCAGCAGCAGTTAATCCCAGGCGCTGAATCATCCATACCCGCAGCAGCAGCGAGAAATAACACAACGTAGCAGACACAACAGCCCTCACATCACACAGCCCCGCTGCACTGCCAGCATAAATATGCCAACTATTTTAAGCCCCCTCAAAGGATCTAGATTCACTGGTAAGCCAAACTGAAAACAGCCTATAAACCCATAAAGGCTGCTGCGAAGGGTAAAGCAGCACACAGCATCACAGCAGAGAAAACAACCAGCCCCTTTCAGCTTCAGGAAACTCTTCCTGGCCCTTTGCAATGCGCTTTATTTTGGCTGGTTTAACCAGAAGCCTTTCTAAAGGAAATCTATGTTTCAGCATCCTACAGACAGTTATAACTAGCTCGGAGTCCATTGCTGAGCAGTTACCAAGGTACACCACAATTTTGGATAAATAGGGAGAGCTGAAGTGCAGCTCCTGTGTGACCTTCATTGGCAGTGTTCTGAAGAGGCATTCCTGCCAAAGTTACTGCACCCTGATAAATAAATCAGAGATTTCCAAAGCCCCAAAGTTTCCTGGGGGGGAGGGGACAGTTATAAATATGACTTTAAGTGCCGTAATTATTTAGCAAATTTAATTTGCTTATTTTTTACAAAAGATTTCAAAAGGGTGGTGGATGCAGGGACAGCAATCCCCAGATGAGTTGCTTTCTCAGTGCCCCAGCATTCTGAAAGCTGCGTTGCTGCAGAGATGGGGACGGTGCCTACCTGGACGAGCACCGCACCCTCCCGGTGCCGCGTCCCCCAGACGTCAGCAGCCCTGCCCTGGGCTAACCCAGGCTCACCGGGGGCTGCAGCAGCCCAGGGCATCCGCAGGAGCAGGTCTGCAAAATTCAGCGCTGCCACAGGAGCCGAGAGCCAGGAGGCAGGTGGGCAGCACAGGGGCCATCCTGCCTCATTTTGGGGTACCGATTTATTCCGGCAAAGCACCAAAGAACCAGCTAGGAAGGATGCCACAGGCGAGGAGCGACGGGTGCCGGGTCCCCGCAGCCGGGCGAATCCGCGCCCTGTGACATCTTGCCCTGTCAAGTGCAATTACTGTAATCTTCCACAGCCTCTCAAAATACGAATCCTGGCTTAGAAACCGGGCATCCGCAGCATGAAAGCTGCCTTTGTGCCCGGGCAGCGCCTGGGTGCGCGCCAGCCGTGAGGTGCACGAAGAAAATGAGTTCTCCACGTGCTGGGAGAAGGGAGGAAAAGCAAGCCTTCCCGCCCGGCCCCACTGCAGACGGGCTGGAGCTCACCCGCGTCTCCCCGCGGGGGCAGCCGGGGCAGCGGGAGCTGCGTTGCCACCCGTCCCCCAGGGCGTAGCAGGGCCGGTGCCCGCGGGGCGCAGCTGAGGTGCTGGACCATGGGAGCAGCGCACGGGAAAAAGGTAACGGGGAGGTTTTATCGCGGGCTGAGGCGGCGGCGGGTTTACGGAGAAGGCACCGTCTGCTCACGTGTGGCTTGTTTTGCCCCGCGCGTGCTGAGGCGGTGACAGCAGCTGGGGATTAGGGGGAAGGGACCTGCTCTTAAGTAATTCCACCTGATGGGCTCAGCACTGGGGCCCTGCCAGGGCTTTCAAGACAGCGAGGAGGGGATCAGAGCATGGCATGAGGACAAAGTTTGGTTTTCTGGGGAGAAATGTCAGCCTTGCTCTGATTGCGTCCATCAGCCTGCAGGCTGCGTGCTGTAGACGCGGTACAGAGCGAGCCCGGGTGCTGAACCTGCAGCCCAGCCTTGGCCCCCACTCCCCATCACTGCTTTCTTGCTCCTAACTGACCCAAACCAGGGGTGAGCCAACTCCCCCACGGCACGGGGTGCTCGTCTTCTGGTGCAAGCTGCATTCCTGATATTCCCGGCAAGAAAATCCCTGGAGGTCAGAGCTGTGCTCATCACCCCTGCAGCCCCGGGAAACACTCCATGCACACACCCTGCAACTCCCCCGCGTATTTCCTGGGCTGTGAACGGCTGCCAGCTCCCTCCCAGGACAGGGGCGAGCTGGGCTGGTCCCAGCAGCCGCACACGCAGCTGCGCTCCTCCAGATCCCCCAGGAGAGTGGCTAAAGAGCTGCAAAAGGAAGCAGTGCTGTAAGCAATCAGAGCCGCGCAGAGGCAGCTGGAGATATCTGTGCTGTGGATGTCATTAGATGTCACTTTGCTTTGATGTCCGATGACGTCCGTGGCTGGAGATGTGTCACCACCGTGTGGTTGGGCTGCCCTGCTCTCGTGTCAGGCTCTTCTGCAGCTTCTCTCCCAGCTCCCTCCCAGAAGTGCACTCGTGCACGCCTCTAGGTCAGGAAAACCTGGCAGGTCTTTCTGTTTGAATTTGTTACCTGCGTAAGCCTACTCAGATTACAAGATGCTGTTTTAAGAATGCATATTTAAGTTGTCAAGAGCAATACCAGGAAGACCTTCACACTTTCTCCCTCTCCAGACTCAAGCAGCAGTCAGTGGACTTATGATGTCCTAAAGGCTTAGAGAAATTGAAACTTCTGCTCTCTCCTTTCACCCTCTATCAGAAATTTCAAGTGAAATTTGAATGAAAATCCCTCAAAGAACAAAAGCCAGGCTAGGACCCCAATTACAGACAAGCAGCGCCCAGTGACCCAAAACTGTCACCAAATTTTCACCCATTTTAACCCAGATTCCCTCTTAATTGATGGAAAATGAACCAACCCCCTTGCTTGAAAGTCTATGAAACTGTATTCCCACTATCCTAGGGAAGTGATCTCCAGCAGCTGCTGTAACGGGAGCAGAAGAGTTAGTTGTACCTTTGGTTTTAAGCAATGCTCAGTGTTTAACAGCACATGGTCCAGCAAGGACAGCAAATCCCTCAGGGCTGGTAAACACCTGAATGCAAGATAGGAATAAAACAAAGCCTGAGTGATCTTGGCCCCTCTCACACTTCTGCAGAGCCAAGGCAGTAATAAACTTGCAGAAAAGCTTTGAGGAGTTAGCCTGCGTGCCGTGGGAAACTGCTCCAGCGCCTGGTTCAGTGAGAGCTTGCAAACCAGCGAGTGAGAGAAGAAACTTCCCAGCCTGGCCTCCTTGTTGATGCCCACAGCAGATACGGTCAGTGGAGGGCAGGTGCCCCAGGGTGGTGCTCCCCAGCACAGCAAGCCTGGTCTTTGCCACAGCGGTCCTGGTCCTTCCCCGCACCCTTCGTGCCCCCTGCTCCAGCCCCAGAGCTCTGGCTTGCCCAGGGCAGGGCTTTGGGCATGGGCTCTAACCTTCCCCCAGAGCAATAATTCAAGAAGGTCACAAGCAGCAATGCAGCTCTAGCAAACACCAAGCCTGTCCTTGAAGCCACCCATCTCGCACAGTCCTTCTCCCTAGCCAGCTGCGTGTCCCACCAATGCTCCCAAGGTTCCCAGTAACTTTTGTTCCAATTCTATTCTTCTGCCTGCTCAGATGAGCGCGGACCCCGCAGCCCACAGAGGCATGGGCACACCCAAACCAGGTGGCTTGCAGAAGTTTGCAAATCCACTGGGCTTTCTGGCTCTGGTTCTGGAGGTCACGGTTGCAGGGGAAAGGTGCTTAAAAGCAACCCACTGGCCAGCGCTACCAACACCCAGAAGGAGAAATAGGGCTGGTGAGGGACTAGCAAACATCGGTCTATTTTCCTGGACATCAAACAATTGCCAGCTACAGGGGGTGTCCCTCACAGCCCCCCCGTTTCTCTGCTGCCCATCAGAGGTGCGGATGCCTCAGCCCAGCTCCGCGGTGCCCCAGGGGCTCAGGGCTAGGGCAGCCCCTGGCAGGGGCCGAGCTCTGCCTGCAGCTCATCCCCAGCCCTCTGCTCACGTGGCCGTGACCTCCAGGCCTTGGCGCTTTTGCACGGCGTTACTGAAGCCAGGGAAATAAGCTGGTTAGGTCAGGCTTGGCTCGGAGCCACCCGCTCAGTGCTCCCAGTCCAGCCCCGCTGCACTCACAGCGATCTGCGCCATCCTCCCGATGGGTTTTGGGCAGCTTCACCACGGCTCCTTCTATCCAAGCACCACGGTGCCAGCACAGCCCGGTACTGAACAGGCTTTGAAACCCTCCTGAGAGCTCGGGGTCTCCCCTTGCTGGCAGCACTCAAGTGGTCAGAGATCCCCCTCCTGTCCCAGCCTCCCAGTGCTGCCCAGCCTGGCAGGCTGGCACCCAGTGGGGACGCCTGACCAGTGGCTCGTGGCTCGGTGCTTTACCCTCAGCCTGAGCTGATGGGGGGTGGAAAAGAAGCTCCTTCTGCTGCATTTCCAGGGTGGGCATGAACTGCAGGATCCAGCCCTCCCTGAGGACCAGGTGGGGTCCATGGGATGGGCAGGAAAGCTCTGCTTCCCCCCAGAACCCTCGCAGAAAGCGCATGGCTCAGGGCACAGGCAGTCAGGGGGCTCCGCCAGGCATGGTGCAGAGGGGACCACAGGGGACTGGGGAGCAGGAGGGGGGCCCCAGGCCCCTCGCCAGCGCTGCCCCATTAGCAGTCTCAGCTGTGCCCCTTCAAGCTCAGAGCAGAGCAGCCATCCAAGGGGCTGGCAGCAGGGGATGTGGAGTGCAAGGCAATCCCCTGCTCTGCAACAAAAGGGACCGGAAAGGTTGCCAGCGGGGCTCCAAGGACATTTCTGCTTTCAAAGGCTGCAGCTGCTCCCAAAAACCTGTTCTGGCATTGCCACCGTCTCGCAGGTCCCAGCCGACAGCAGGATGTGGTGCCCTGCCTGGGTGCCCCGCCTGGGTGCCCTGTGCTTCAAGGCAAGGACCCGAGGCAGCTCAGGGTGCTGGTTCCCTGCCCACAGGACCCTTGCTGCTCTGCACAGCACCAGCCCCTCCTCACACCCCTCTGACCCCAACAAAAACCACCTTTAAATAACCCTACAAGCGCAGCCTCCCAGAAAACAGCTCCCCGGGCAGTCAGGGCTTGCACAGCGGCCGTTTCCCCAGGGAAAGTTTTTCTGTCCCCAAATTCCCAAGAGTGTCAGTTTACACTAATGTCAGATGAGCTGAGATTAGGAGAGCTTTGCTCTGCTGCTGGTTTAAAACAACAAGAGGCAGCACGCCAGCGCCAAGGAGAGCCCTGTTTGGCACGGCAGCACCTGGCCGCTTGTGCTGGAAGCTGGAGCTGTGAAGCCATCCCCTAATCCCTTCTGTGGGCATTGCAGGGGTACGGGACCAGCACCCCTGGGGGCTGCAGGTGCTCCCCCAGCCTGGCCTCCTGCTGTCACCCACCCTGCATGAGAAGTGCACATGTAGCTGCACTTTATGGAGTGTTGTCACCAGCAGTAACACACTATTCACACAATACCAGAGGTGAAGGCTACAAAAAAAAATAAAGGCTATGTTAAAAGGAAACTTTAAAAGTCTGTGGTGTTAGATGAAAGCTCCGAATGGATGAAAAATCTGGTTCTCGCCATTCAAGAGCTTGGGAACCCTTATCCCAACTACAAAAATCCTGGGCCTTTATTTTGGAAAGCGCAGGATCAAGTAAGGCAAACAAGAGGAGCTGTGTCTGTGGCTGGCAGAGGAGAGGTTTATAATGAGAAGGAAAAGTGCTGCTCCATGCCAGTGCAGCAGAGCACCAGGAGGAAACGGCCACAGGGGGGACCAGCACAGTGCCCACCCTGGCACGGTGACACTGATCACAGGAGGCCAAAGCAGGCAGCCCAGGGCCAGTTGTTTTGTGGCACTGGCCCCAGGAGCAAATCCAAAAATCAGATGGCAATTCAGATCTGTGATGCCTTGGTGTCCTGCAGCATCACACTGCTCAGGGAAAGGATTTGCCATGTGCTGCCCCACAGTAAGCATTGGGTCAGAGGGATGGGAGTGAGAAACGATGACTTTGTACACCAGAAAAGTTACTAAGTGCCTAATGACAGTGGGGAGATATTGATGAAAAGCCCACTTCTGGGCAAAATTAACACATTCCCAGAAAATAACAGCTCAGGCTCATCAGATAGCAAACACGTGCAAGCTCCCTCTTCTGCCTAACACAGCACAGCCCAGGGCAGGGAGCTGGGGCTGGTCCCAAAACCTCCGCAGCACCCATCTAGGATGGCTTTAACCCACCCCTTCATCTTCCTCTGCCCTTTAAGGTCGCACAGGTGGTGACAGCTGGGGGCTCGGATTAAGCACAGACACTGCTCTGGGCTTTGGTAGAGGAGAGAAAAAAGGACCTTGTCCTTGTCCTTGTCCTCTGCATGGGTGTCCCCATGGGGTGACACTGACCTGCAGAGCTGGGTGTGCTCTGCAGGGAGGGTTTTTGCTGCGCCACTGGGAAGGAGTTTTTCATCCACTGGAGCCAAAAAGCCCCACAAAGACTCGGCTGGCAGTGGTGGTGGCTGGCACGGTGGTGCTCACCATCTCCAGCACCAGCTTGAGCCGCAGAGGAGCTCGGCGTGAGTTGAGGCACACGATGCAGCATGAAGGGAGTCGCGATGTGCTTGTGGGGAGACCGGGAAGATCACTGCATGGAAATGCAGCAGCTGCCAGGTTTGGGATGGCTCAGTGGTCCTCAAATAGAAATGGATTAAAGCAATTAAAGGCTTCGCTACTTTGCTGCTTCCCTCTGCTCTGGAGGGGTCGCTTGAGCAGTGCCTGCTGCCTTCTCATAACCCCTGTGACAATAGGGACGCTTCATCTCTTCATCTGCTGCCTCCTCCGTTTGCAGCCCAGCGGGTGCCTTGCTCTGGGTAGCAGCCAAACCTCTTCCCTCATGGCCCCTTCCCTCCTGCCCCTCTTTCTTACAAACCCCATTTTCCCAAGCAAGGGGTCACAGCACTGTCCTTGGCCCCCAACCTGCAGTCCCTGGGTGTGACACACAGCAACGATGCCACCGCAGCTCCAAGGCATGCTGGCACAGTGCTGCAAGTAAGCGTTGTCCCTACCATTCATGTGGCACAAGCCTCGCTCTCTGCAAAACCCCATTCTTCAAGGCTCTAGCATTTCTTAAAGGCCTCTCTGCAGCATGACAGCAATTCGTTCCAAGACTGTTGGAGCCCCTTTGTGCCAGTGACTGATGCTCTTCCCGTGCAGTCAGCAGTGTCCCCAGAAATAGCAACGCAGTCCTTCCCATCATCAGCAGTACCAAACCTACAGCACAGGGCAGAAATAAGCTCCCGAGACAGATTAAAAGAATGGTTCATCCAGCGAGCTCCCAGGGTGCTGTTGCCCTGTGTGAGCTCTTGGTGCCCTTTTTTCTGGGCAGTCCATGAAATCAGTCTTGTTTCACCAGTTCCCCTGGCTGCAGGAGGGCTGTGCTTGCCTTTCCGGGACCAGCCCGACCACCAGCGGTGTTTGTGACAAGCACACAAAGGTCAGCGCGGGGCTCATCTGTGTCAGATTGTGTTGTCTTTGTGAATAAAATAACACAAAGCGCTACTTGAAGCATTTGCAATTTTCCACTTGGCTCGGCAGCAGAGTGGCCGCCCAGCCGGTTCACCCCAAGAGCAGTGCAGGCACAGCAGGGATGGAGCCAACCCACTCCCACAAACCCCAGGTCACAAACCACGGGTGTCCCACATCCCTGAAGCTGTTGGTCACCCTCCTGAGAGTGACTGCATGTGGCCACTCCCAGCTCCGCTCCAGCCCAAGAAATGCTGCAGATTTGCAGGGGTCAAAAGACCAGGAATGAAATGTGACACCAATAACTTGATCTTTCCTGAAGCCCTTTGCAACATGATAGTGAGAGCAGCCGTGGCCATGGCCAGGGACCAGGAGTAACACAAGCTCACAGCCTGGCTTGGCAAACCTGATTACCTCTGGGCAGGTGTGTGCTGACCAGGGCAAGGGCAGCAGGGTGCTGGGCAGCCTGGGACCACACAGGTTTGGGCTGTTCCACGTTGCCCCCGCATCCCGCATTGCCCTCCAGCAGCGCTGGGTCCCTGAGAAGGGACGTCAAGCTGGTGGCATGGGGACCCTGCAGGGTGGCTTCATCTCTCCGCACGATGCCACAAGCTTTGTAGGCAGTATGGAGCTGGGCTGGAGCAAGCATTTGATGCTGTGGGGACCCAACATGGGCGGGTTTTTTGGCCAGGCGCTGCACTCACCAAGCCTAGCACGGACCCTTGCTATGACACAGGCAGTGCAGCGGATCTCCTGGCTGCTGGCTCGGGAGAGCCGGGATGCACCTGGACACCAACACCTGGGTGACTGCCAGTCCCAATTGCAAAACCTGCCAAAGCAGCGTTGTGCCACAGTGAGCTGGAGCAGAGGGTGGGCAGAGCCCAGCTCCCCGCCAAGCATCGCTCTGCCCCTGCAAGACAGAGGAGCCCGAACTGCAGCGCTTCACCGGGGCAGGGCCAGTGGGGAGTTAGGTGCAATGCTAGGTGTTGGGACACGCTGCCCATTGTCTCTGCGTTTCTCCTTAAAAAGAAAATGGGATCATCTCGGCAAGCATGTGCACCAGCTTGCTGGATGCAATCAGCCTCGGCACCTCACATGGCAGGACTTTGCAGCAAAACAATCAGCCTGACAGATTTTTGTGCATTTACATCACAGATGGGAAAAAATCTTACTAATCCTCAGAAGTTTCTTCCAGTGGATGATTTCACTGAGTTCTGGATCAGTCCCAGCTGCTGCAAATGAGCACAGACAGAGCAGAATTCAGCAATAATCTGTGAGATTTGGGCAGCAGTTTACACAATCTCTCGGTGTCCAGGAGCATGTCAGAGACTTTTTCATACAGAGCACTAGGAACAGCAAGCAGAGGGTGTTTGGGGCTGATAGAAAGCAGTGATAGGGTGCAGTTTGGCTAACCTCTACATCTCATGCTTTGCGGCTTCATCACACACACAGAAATGCTGGCTTTGATCTGGCAGCTAGCAAAGCATTGTTTCAGGTCATCACGACTTCCTTCAAAGCCTCTGGGCTAAGCAATAAGACTGTTTAATCAACAGATGTGTTCATTCATTGAACCGATGTCTGCAGCTGCTGCTACAGCTTATGGACACAGCACCTCTCTGAGCTCACCAGCAGGCTGAGCAACTTCCAGCCCTGCTGCTGCCTCCCAGAACCAGGTCTGCGGCAGAGTCAGATCAGTTCTCAGCCTGGGTGGCATTTCGCCCACGCTAATACCTCTTTATCACCGTGATCTGATTGCAGCAATTTCTTGCCTAATTCATTAGCTCAGACTTTGGCCACCGTGCAAGATCGATGCTGTGATGCTGCACCTTAATGGCACCTGTATCAATCTTAACCTGTCTGAAGCCGTCCTCCTCTCTCTTTCCAGAATGATGGCTCTTTTCTCTGCTTTCAACAAAGCACAACCATGACCCAAAATTACCAGCTATCAGTTTTGCTGCAAGTAGATATCAGAGCATCCATGTATAGGACAAGCACCGCTGATCAATGGTTTGTTCATGGAGGCTGGCCTCGAGCTGCAGGAGGAGCACTGCACCCTCCGAGCAGGAACCATGGACGAGGATTCCTGCTCAGAGCTGGTGGTTCAAAGCAGCCTGCACCTGAGGAAATGGCTCCAGAAAATTGCTGCAGGAGCTCTTTGCCATGCATTGGAGTCAGGGCGATGTACAGGAAGTTTGGGAGTAGCATAAACCGATAAAACACGAGAATACTTACTATTTACATTGCTTTGTTGCATTTAACCCCACTTAATAGCCAGGCTAACGCCACATGAAGTGGGACGTGTCCTCACCGACACAGTCAAAGCAGGCTGGTGATGCCAGGCAAGATCTGGCCAGCAGGTTGGACGTGGTCTTGGTGTTTCCAGGATCCTCCCTCTCCTGCTGGACACATTCCCTGGCCACTGAGGGCAGGTTGTTATTGACTCCTGCCCGTGAGAAGCCACATTGGCTCTGCAAGCACACTGATGGGCGAGTGGAGATCAGCAGGAGCATGTTTCCAGCCACGGAGGTCACTGGGTGCCAGGCAGCAGGCTCTGAGCAGCCTGCAGGTCCCCTGCCCTTGGCTTGGCCACCACCACAGTCCCCACCGCGATGCCACCAGCACGGCTGCTCAGGTTGCAGGGGAATCGTGTGAAGTTCGTGCCTGGTAGGGGTGTGGGGAGGGAGGGAGTGCTGCTGGAGGAAATATTTAACTGTCCTCCAGCTCCATCCTGCAGTGGGAGGGTGAAGCAGGAGGGTGACTTCAATGGGGCCAGAAGTTGGTCCATGGGTAGGGAGCCCAGGCACAACGGGCAGCGGTGCTCCCTCCCTCCCACACTCCCCCCAAGAGCTGCGAGTGGAGATTTAATAATGACACAGCCTGGCAGGGCCAGACGAGCTGATTGCTCTGTGATTTACAGCCCGCACCGTGGCTGCTGAGCAGCACGGGCAGCAAGCCTGGCTGGCTGCGGCGTTACCTCCCCGGCACCGCGCTGCTCTCGGGCTGTCTGCGGCGCCCAGGCACGGAGGAGCCGGTGCTGGGTACTCACTTGACACGCCTGGGATTTTGTGATGTGAGTAGACACATGAGACATGTCCACACAAGAAAGCTGGTGCCGCAGCATTCAGCTGGAGAAATGGTAGCCAGCATCGCTAACGCAGTTATGCAGCAGTTAATGAGTCAGTGTAATGTACAGCCCCAGTAAGGAGGAGCCAACCGTGGGCTTTCCCAGGGCCATCTTCCAGAACCGTGTCAGAGCCGTGCCGGAGTGATGTCAGAGCGATGTCGGAGTGATGTCGGAGCGATGTCGGAGTGATGTCGGAGTGATGTCGGAGCGGTGCTGGAGCCACTCAGCTCTGCTGCAAGCTCCTGGCGCGAGGACCCCTCTGGTCTCGCTCCTCCCGTGGTGACACCTCCTGAAACAAGGTGTCGGGATGAGTTCTCGCCATTGTCACCCCACCCCGGGACATGAAGCCTTTTTGTAAGAAGCACAGGGGCAGTCTGCAAGTGAGGCGGCTGGCTGTCCAGAGGAGCCTCTCCTGCCTAATACCACCCTGCAGTCATCTGCCTTGACACAACAGCCTTCAGGGAGCTACAGAGGAATACAAAGGCTTTTTGTGAATCCCAGAGGCTCAGCAGCAGAAGTTAAAATTGCCGGATAATTTAGATAGCAAAGAGAATCATTGTGCAAGGAACTCCTAAAAAAACAGCTTTGCCAGCAAACTCCCTCTGGTTCAGCACAGCAGGTCCCAAAACCCAGAAACCCACCGCCAGCAAAGCAGAGCCCAAGCGTGGCAGCTGGTCAGCTTTGGGAGGTATCAGAAAACTCAGCTTGCCTTTTTTCAGTTTGTTTTTCTCAGCTGAATGCCAGTCCTTTCCCACATCTACCAGCCACAACCACTGTCATTCGGGAGCTGAAAGCAAGCTTAAAATGATGCGTTTTTCCCCCCTTTGCCACATCTCCAGCAAACTCGCAGACCCAAAGCTCAACACCTGCCCTGTGCCTGTTGAACGGTGACACAGGAGGAGGACAGATGTGCATCCATTCCTTTTTTGGTTGGAAATCAAGCTGCAGTATTTTGGAGCATGCAAGCAAGCAGTCAGGCTCAAGGGCCATAGGCGACGCTGGGGGCATCGGCACAGCCCCGAAAGCCACGGGCAGTGTGTGGGCAACAGGGCAGGCTGCAGCTTGGGCAGACAACCAGCACAGCCCCTGCTCTGTGACCCCCTGCTGCCACAGCCCGTGCCTGGAGGCAAAGGCTCTCGGTGACCTCCAAAACACCGCCCTTGTGCAGCCCACGGGTGGTCGGGATGGATGCGCACGCAAGCTCACATATGCACATACACACCCAGAGGGGAACACAGGCCAGCAGGACGCTCTGCTCCTGCTTTGAGTCTCCGTGTCAACGAAATGAAAGGAGGTTAAAAACATGTAAACATATTTTTAAAGTCTCCATTAGCAAGTGACCGGCAGCTCCTCCCGTGTTTCACCCTCTGTTAGAGGGAAATACCTGGACAGTTGTCCCCATTTCCCTCTCTCTCTTTTCTTCCAGAAGGAATATTCCCTGCAGCCTAGGTGTGCCGGTGGCAGCGGGAAGCCCGTGAGCAGCAGCTCGGGTGAGTGCTGGAGCTCCTGCAGCGCTCGCTGCTGCGCGGGGGGGTCGGCACGGCGAGCGGCCGGGGTTCCTGCACACAGCGGGCACCGCTGAGCCCTTTGCTGGAGAACACGGCCGGGATGGGGGAAGTGCTGGGACACAGAGAGGAGTGAAATGTGGAGAGGTGAAAATGAGGGAATAAGGACCCCAGTGCCCACGGCAGCCTGGCCTCTTTCCCCAGACCTCTGTGGGGCTGGGAGCATCCTGCAACACAGCTGGTAGTGCCCCCCACTCCCCTTATCTCTTTCCTCTGGATGGAAATGTTTTTGCCCCATCCCTGCCCACCTCCTGCGACCAAAACGCTGGGTGAGCTTCTGCAAGCCCTGGCTGACGGCAGGCATGGGGCAATGGGCAGCACCAAGAGCCCAAAGGAGCTGCTGGGGCACTTCAGCTCCTTCTCCCCCCACCAGCTCTGCAGCCTCCGGCTCCCCAGGCCAGGACGAGCCCCAGGCAGCAGAGCCAGGCTGCTCTCAGCCCCTGCGTCTCCCCCCGGGCCCTTGTCCCCGGTGCGCAGCGGGTGTCGCAACGCACCAGGAACGATCACGATAACACGAGCGGTTGCCCTGGTGCCGGGCTTTGCTGTTGCAGTGCTTGCTACAGAGAGTGGGCGTGCGGCTTCCTCTGGGCCGATCTGATTTCTCCGGGAGCGTGGTTAAGGCACGCTCAGGAGAAGTCACCCTCCGTGGAGCAGGGACACAACCTCTTGGTGCGCTCAGGCGCCTGGGCACACGGAGAGCTGTTTTCTTTGCGGGGGGAGAAAAAATCAGCTAGCTTGTTCCTCACGCCTGGGAAAACATCCTTCAGCAACAAAGAGCAGAGGAAGCAAGTTTTGGGGATCCGTGGGGTCCCCACGGGACAGCACGGAGGCGGCCTCCACGTGAGCCTCCATCCTCACCCCCACCGGAGGGACCAGACGGGAGCCAGGGAGCTTCACGGGACCCGGCTCAAAAGTCCGGCAGCGAGAGCGCAGGCGGGCAGAAGCAGCAGCCTGGCCCCATGTCGTGGGGCGCGGGGCAGCACGGGGCCACCGGGCTCCCCAGGGCCACGCTGCGGAAATCAGGTAAGCCCAGGGCCCCCCCAGCTGCCACAGGGGTCCCCGTATCCCTGTGTCTTCCCCCTCTGCTGGGCACGGGCTGCTGAGCCCCCACGGGGATGTTCTGCACCGTGTGTGTATTTGTGCACAGGTGGCTTTGGACCCTGCTCTAAGTTTTGTTTGGGATATCATGTTTCTGTAGCACTCCAGTGGCAGTTTAGAAGCTGCCCTTTCAAAACAGACCTGTATCCCACAAGGAATTCCCCAAGCGAACCCATGCTACAATTCGATGTTCTTGGGGAGGAATTAGGCTGGGCAGGGGGCACTTGCTAGCATAATCCCTACAGCTCAATGTGAAATGATTTTGTCTGCATTCCACAAAATACCTTTGAGCTACCTTAAAACATTAATTAATGATTGATGCATGTCTCTACACAGGCTGGCAAATGCACAGAGCAAATATTTGATGATATAGTAAAAGTAAGTTTATGAAGTTACCAAGGACTGCTGAACATCTGTCACTGCTTAACAAAACTAATCGAGCCGTTCCACATGCCGCTTGCAAAAGGCACGGGAAGGTGTCCCTTGGTAATTATTAACAGGTTGGGATCCCTGTCTCAGCACCCTTGCTTATCACAGTCCAAGGTAATTAAATGAAATGATTAACCAACATGCCCAGTCCCGCCTGCCTCCAGCAAGAGGGGAGGCTGCTGCTGCCTAAACTTTACGACCATTTCCACCATCAGCCAGCCCAAACCTGGGCAGTAGCTCCCAAGCACAGGAGGGCTCAGCTTGCCCCAGCCAGCCAGGATTCCTCTCTCACTGGGTGGCTGCAGTGACACCATGGGTCCTTTTATTTTGGGCAGCTTCGGGGTAGCTGTAGCTGGTGGCTGGTGCTCAGCCTGGGTGGGACTGGGGGCACTGGTTGGACTGGGTGGAGCAGTAGCTGTACTGATGGGGAGCTCAGGCTGTACTGGTGATGGCACTGGCTGGACTGGTGGCAGCCCCATCCCGTGTGCGTGCAGGGGCAGGGGCAGGACGGTGCTGCGGGGCAGCAGGGCCAGGAGCCGTGGGGCCATGTCCTGCCTGCCCCATTGGCGTCCCCAGGGTGATAAAATCTGCAGAGACTGGTGGCAGAGGAAGTGGGGACCGAGCGGGCACAGACACACCAGGGCTCAACCCCTTGCTCCCAAGCAGGAGGAAGGGCCAGAAAAGCCGGCACGTTGCTGCATTCCCTACAAAGCCGCTCATCACTAACGCACCACACTCACACCTCCGTTACGGTGGTCTTTCCCTTTCTCACCCTGCAGCCCCGTGGGGTTTATTTCTGAATTTTGGCACCGAGCTGACCTGTGGTGAGCGCCTGCTGCTCCGAGGAGCAACCCTGTAGCTGGGAGCCGTTTCCCACAGCAGCCACATCAAGTTTCACTTGCCTCATTGCATTATAAATACCAGAATTAGGCTTGCTTAATTATTTAAAAGCATAGATTAAAAGCAGACAAAGGCTCTTTGCTCCCTTTCCGGAGCACGCGTATCATTCATCGGTGACGCGGTCGCCCGGTGACAAGCAAGGGGAGTGTGCCAGGCCCCTGGGACGAGATGCTCCCGAGCTGCTGACATGGCAGGAACCAGGGGAGAGGAAAACCTCAGTGAGGATGGGAGCTGGGGAGGGTGACGATCAGCATCTGCCAAGCTTCGGGCTCGCTGTGTTGTTGTTGTTGTTGTTATTATTATTATTATTATTATTATTATTATTATTATTCTCCATCGCCAGGGCTGGAAGCCACAGCAGTCATTAAGGTGAAGGCAGGACTAGCATTTTGCTCTGGGCTCGGCTGCGTAACAGCAGCCCACGGATGGGTCGGGTGTTCCTGCTTCTCGGGCTTGCGAGGCGGGCACAACCCCGCTGTTATTTTCTCAGCTGTAAACATGCAAGGGAAATGCTGAGCCCGCCAAACACCCGGCTATCCCGAGAGCCTTCCTCCCTGGGGTGCCACGAGGGTCATAGCACCGGCAAAACGTCACCAAGAAGACTGCGTGAGTTCGGAAGGAGAGCCCGAGCAACTCCTGCATTCCGGGGCACCGCCTGCCAATGTCCCCGCTCCAGGCAGACGTGCTGGTCTGCTTGAGCCGGCCTCTGCACCGCGGATGCTGAGACACACAGCAGCCGGTGCCCGGCGCTGCCGGTGCGTTGCTGCTGCAGGAGCTTGGCGGGAGCAGCCGCTGAGCTGCACCCCAGCAGAAATTCAGCCCTCAGCTTGTCAGGCCAGGCCAGGCTGCTCAGAGCCAGCCCTGCTCTGTGCTGGACGAGGGCAGCTCCCAGGGTCCCCTCCAGCCCCAGCCACTCTGTGTGTATAAAGCACTATTAGTTAATGTCAGGAAAATCATGCGAGTTGGCAGATGCCAAGAATTCAAGAATCCAAAATGAAAGACCAGCTTCCATCGTAATTCTTTGTAGGACTGAACACCTTAGACATGGAAATGCCCTGACCAAGAACAGCCATTGTATACAACCATGTTAATAATCACTAAAGTAGGGAGCGGATCAGGAGGCCCCCAAGGCTGTCCAAGGGGCAGGTTTGGAAACCATATCCTCAGGCGGGGAGCAAACAGGCAATGCCGCGGTGCTGCAATGATGAGCCCTAGGCATGGGAAACATTGGGTCAGCCGTGCCCATGCAATGGGGCTTAGATCCAGTAAAGATAATACACGTGCAGATCCTGAAATCTTTGTACTCCTGAATCCAGCTCAGAAATCTTCCCCATGCTCCATTTCTTCCCACTGTGGGCTCATCCACAATAATAATAATAATCATCATCATCATCATCATCTAATTTTTCCCAATTTTGAAGAGTTTTTCCCAGATCATATCACAAACTGCTATCCACTGATGTGCTTAACAGGGATGCCAGCAACATGGAGAAAGTTTTGTTTGGAGTTTTGTTTAAAAAAAAATGCTAAGTTAGGTGAGGTGAGGCTTTTTAAGGAGCCAAGCTGGGCACTGGGGGAAGCTGGCAGCACTGCAGGGAGCTGCGGCATCTCATGCTTGCTCTTCAGCAGACACCCCTCCGTGGCAGTTCGGAACAGAAACATGAAGTTCTTGGGCACAGCAAAAAAAAAAAATCCAGAAAAGGGAAGATTCCCCACTGTTGCAGGTGGATGTGTCATGAACTCAGATTATTTTGCAGCTCCGATTACTTGTGCAAATAGCTTTAAACTAGCTTTGCCAACCTGCATTAAGTACGATGGTTTGCAGTCCCATTCCTTGCGGGATGAGTGTGACCAGCTTCTTTCAGCAGCCCATCATTAATCTGCTGGTTCTCTAAAACAAATATATTCATGAATAAATGCCAGCCACTCAGAAAACCAGAGACTCTTCTCCGGAGCTACATTTTTAAGTGACCATTTCTGCCCAGGAAACCTCAAGTCAGTGGTTTTACAAACCCAGACCCAGGAAGCTGGAAGCCCGCGTTTTCCCTCAGTTTCATCTCTTGCACCAATTACCAGTGTTTCACAGAGTTACGAGCAGTAAGCACTGACCATGGCTCCCATTCCCAGAATAATTCCTACTCCCTATTTTTACGTGGATGACATTTCACAGAGGCTCCTTCTCTGCCCAGAAGGGGATTCCCATAAAATATTTTTAACAAGAGCAGTTTGTCCATTCTCTGCTGCTATGAAAAGCCTCTCTCTAGATGCTCTTGTCGGGAAATCAGTTCTCAGCAGAAATAAAAGTCTGCGAACACTTTAGACAGTGGAAACGCACTGACTGTAAATACTCAATTTTCTTTCCAATCCCTTTCATACTTTCCCCTTGGGAAGGGTGGTTGGAGCCAGGCAGCTGGAGCAACACCCCGGCTATCTGCCCTGCCCGGCCGATAATCCCCTTACAACATTCCTGGGGATTATTTTCATCCCGGCGGCTGGGAGCAGCACAGGCTGCATGGCTGCAGTGCAGAGGGGCAGCCCAGCACGCAGAGCCAAGTCGTTAAATCCTAAATAAATGCTCTGTGGAGAACATCTCCTCTGAGCCCCAAATCCCAAAAGCAGCAGCAAAGGGAAGAGCAGCTCAGCCCGGCAGCGGTGCCAGCCCCTGGGCACGAGCATCCCCGTTCTCTGCAAGGGCAGGCTCAGAGCTTTTTTCCTCACCCTGCACAAAAGCCACTCAGCACCCCAAGCAGCACACCATGTTTTACACTCCTCGTAGGGTATATTTAACGTATTATTTGCAATATTCAGGTTTTTGAATGCATTTCATGTTGCTCCAAAACCATTACTCTGTCGCCCAAAAGATTGAGGCTGAGTGTAATCAGAAGTGGAAAGAATTTGGGCCAGGATTGCAGACTCACAATTTTATCAAAAGTCTCCCAGGAACTGGTGGATTTATAAGGATTTCCAGGAACCTGAGCTTTGCTCTAAGTCAGAGCAGACCAAGCTATTACAAAGTCATTTTCCTCCCATGCCCAGGGACAGGACAGGGGGGTGCTGGGTGTCCGGCACCTCTGAGATGCTGAACATCTCCCATAGGGTCTCCTAGGAGGTGGATGAAGGCTGGGAGCTTGTTTCTCAGCCGCGGCTGGGAGAGGAGATGTGCCACATGTCCAAAGGGATCCAGAGATCCACCAGCAGCCCTGGCCTCCTCGTCCAAAAACTTGCTTTGTACTTACAGGGAAGTCACTTGGAAATGCAGCTTTCCTAGAAAGCCTCAGGCTTCTAGAAATGAGGAAAGGGAAAATATTTAAAAGCAAGCAAAATACTGAATTTGTTGAAGCAAACACAGCTTTTAAACTTTTTTAAACTTTTTAAAAGCAGCAGTCCCAAGCAGATCTATTTAAAAGGTCACACTGTCTTTCCAAGTACAGCAGAGGGTGTCAAAAATGCACACGCATTTTTTTGTTTGTATCTTGCCAAGAACAATATAAAAATGTCTAACACCTATTGCTGATTTATGGTGGTGGCCCAGGAGGTGCCAGAGCTGAGGCTTGTTCATTGATCTATGGCCGAATCATGCAAAAACAGACATCCTGCTGTAAATCCACCACAGAGACCTGGTTTGATTTACACCTCCAGCACTATAAATAACGACAAAATGCAGCCTGATAGCAGTCTGTCTCCCCATACACGGGTATGAATTACATCAGGTCTTGGAGATGATCGATCTACTGTAGGAGAAACATTTTGCCCGGGATCCCTAGCTGCCAGCAGAAAGGATGCCCTGTCCTTACTCCCAGCATAACCCCAAGCTGTGCTTCAGGTCTCTNGACATTCCTTGAATTTTTCCACACTAAGGTCTTGTGAAGACTTAGAGTTCTGTTCCTGCAGGGAGGTTCGCGGCTCCTTCCAGCAGCGCGGGCACCCACCAGGAGACAAATCCTCGGGTCAGTGCCTGCACAGCCCTGGGCACGTCCAGCACAGCGACAACCAAGCTGAAAGCTGCCTGCAGTGTCCTGGCCCCCACAGCATTGCTCTGCTCAGGCAAATTACACTCCTTGCGAGGACTTCTGCACACTGATTTACCAGCCGCCTGGGCAAAAACGCTTCCAGCCTATTTCAATTCCTCCCACTCCTTCCTTCCCAACATTTTCTCCAGTTGTACCAGTTTCAGGGAAAATCCCCCCACCGGCCTTTGGGGAATACATTGATAAAGTGCTGCTTTTTGCAAACCTCAGCCACTCAGCACTACCCTGCTGCAGCCTGGAAATAGCCACGTTCTCCGATTCAAAACCTCCGGGCTCATTGCTACACAGCCCCAGAATGCTGCATAACTTGGGGGTCCCCAAGGCAGGGGGGTTCCCTGGTTGTCCTCAGGGCCCAGGGGGCATTTCCAGATGAACTCCCTGTTGTGCGGGCTGTCGGTTGTACGGCTGACCAACAGCGGTGCTCCTACTGAAAACACTTGGCATCCTTTGAAGTTACTTTGTTTTGTTTGAAGAATAAAGCCACTGCTTTGTCATTGGAAATGGGAGCTCATCCATTTCATTCACACCAAAACAAACCTTTGCTTTTTTACCTTCCTTTTTTGTCCTTTGCCTGCCTCTTTTCCTATGGAAAAGAAGACCCCAAAAAAAGGGAAGAAGTAGGAGAAAAACAAACCCCAGCAATTTTACCCCAGTGAAAACCTGATGTGTTTTCCACTGTTCAAAACCAGCTTTCATTTAACAAAAATTAGTCGTCAAATGGTGCTGCCTTAACCTTTGGCTACCCTGTAGCCCATGCACCAGCCGCAGAGCCCGGCCCCACCAGGATGTGATCCAGCCTGGCACTTCCATCAAACAGCAAAACACGGCTCCTTCCCTGCTGCCAACAGCCACGTGTGATCCTAGAGGAAAATAACCTGGTACAAGAAATCACTAGTTCCAGCTTCCAAGCGCCCTTTGAATATGTACCGAACTATTCACCCCAATTACACTCGTGTAATGGGCTCTGATCTGTTTTTCTTTGTTCCCAAAGCAGCAGGGCACTGGCCACATTAACATTCAATGAAAAGTTGTTTGATATTGAATCATTTCTTCAGCAGTATTATTTCTTACACAATTCTGTTTGATTGCAATCCACTTTACATTTGCTGAGTGCTTACTGACTATGAAAGAATGACATAGCCTGCTTTCTCTTGCTTTTTTTATTGATTTCTCTTTTTAAAGGGTTTTATTCCTTTTGTACACAAGACTGCGATAAGAGAGAGACTATATTACTGAACAAAAGCTGTTTTCCTTGCTGCTCCATCAATCCATATACCCTCACACTAGGTACCCCAAAATACTGTAATAATGAAACACTTGGAGCTGTGGAGCTGCCTACAACCTTTCTCTGGGACTTTTTGTTCTTATGGGTAAACTCCCAAATTGCTCAAGTGAGTAGTCAGGAATTAATTGCTCTTCCTGGACCCCTGATTAGACCATGAACTGGCATAATTGAAGTCAGCCCAACGGCGCTCTGCACTTACAGCACAGCCCGCTACATGCATCTTGTCTTATAGCTTGTGCTTTGCACTCCCTTTGTACTGAGTTTTTTGTAAAGAAGTACTTGGAAAATATCAGCAGTGAGAAAACCCTGTGGGTTGCCTGAAATCCAAGCTGCCACCACTTAGAAAATAGGGGGCCCTTGTTCTTACATCCAGAACACACAAATTATTACAGAGCAATCCCGTACTGCGCGTGTGAATTATGCTTTCCTTGGCGTTGGGCTGGATCCTGGATTTTAGTTCAGCAGGGTATCAGCAAAATCCGTCACTGACAAGAGATGTCAGCAACAGCAGCGCTTCCGCGGGCCCCCCAAACCCTGCAGCTTCCCCCCTGCTGGAGCAGCAGCCCAGCACAGCCTGCACCACGGCTGCTTCCAGCTCTAGTTGGGCCGATCTTGTGTTAATTAGTCCTTGGCACTAAATGCTGCAGCCACCAAAGCGAGTGGCTGGCAAGTCATTTAGAAGTGATCTAATTAATACGTGTCTCTCCAACAATGCAAAGGGAATATTTTTTTAAGCCGCTCCAAAATGCCCAGCGCAGCTGCCTGCCCAGGGGAGGAGAGCACCACAGGGCTCCCACGCCCCACGGGTGCCACCTCTCCTGCAAACCCCTCTCTTGTCTTCCAGCATCGATGTACACGGAAATACAGCGGGAGCATCCCGACCGCGGGAATATTCTGACTCACCCAGACTACATAGATGGAAACCCAGACCTGATCAAGCCTAAAAAGCTCCTCAACCCTGTCAAAGCCTCGAAGAGTCACCAGGAGCTGCACAGAGAGCTGCTGATGAACCACAGGAGGTAAGAGGAGGTTGCAGCCTGCGGTGCTGAGCCCCAGCACAAGTGCCAGTGACAGCCTGTGTGCTGGAGGGGCAGGATAAACCCCCTCACTTGCATATGAACACGGTGTAAAACCTGCCGTAACCCTTTTCTCTGATGTGACCATTTATTTTAAAACAAAAACTGAACTAAAAGCCCCTGCTCTGCCCTCCTGAAGCACTGGCAAGCACTTTTCAGAGCTGCCCACTACTTCCACCCACCTCAAACAACAAACGCTGGAAGATGCGAGGCACCCCTGCAGCCCCCTTCTCAGTGTCCCACGCATGTTTTATCCCTGGTCCTGTTTTTTCCACCTCCATCACTGACAATAAAGCGCTTGCCAAGTCCACCCCAACGTGCAGCCCTCCTTTACGGTCAGCCCAGAGGCAGTGAGAGGTGCTGGCTGGCTGGAGCCACTGGAAGCCAGATGAGAGCATCACTGTGAGAGCATCTGCACAAGGAAAAGGCTAATCACTGCTTCTAAAATTTAAAAGGCTCCTAGGGCAGAGATACAGCTAG
Organism: Anseranas semipalmata; assembly: GCA_013399115.1. Lineage (NCBI taxonomy): Eukaryota > Metazoa > Chordata > Aves > Anseriformes > Anseranatidae > Anseranas > Anseranas semipalmata. Next base: position 1,034,500 of record VXAA01001635.1, read on the forward strand.
CATCCACACTCCTGATTCCCCACCCATCACCCCAATTTAATGCTTTGGGGGTACAGATACAACGTCGGGATAATGACACCAGGGACTGAGAACCTACCTCCACATCAGTCCCTTGTGGCAACTGTCTGAACACCAGTGCAACAAAAGCACGCTCAGTTCAGAGCCTTTCTAGCACAGCAAGAAATCTGCTGGTTTTATATCGAAATGTTCTGAATACCCTGAAATATTCTGACACGATCACGCTTTGACTCTCTAATTAAAAGGAGCAAAGCCTCTGTTCAAAATGACTACTCTCATCATGAGAACCAGACACATGCATTAATTGGGCAAACAGTCACACCTGCCAGTAGGGTGCATTACCCAGTACTGGCATTGCCTGGGCTCGGCTTGGATTTGACTTTCACAGAAGCAGAAGAATTACAGGGACCGTGCCCAGGCCATTCTCTGGCATCAAGGCAGAGTCAATTAAACCAGCCAGGTATTTTTAAAACTCTGGCTTGAGAGCGACCATATCCCACCCAGTGATGCCGCCCAGTTAAACGTTCACCCAGCATTCTTAGCCTGGATCTGCCGGAACATTATTCCAGTTTAACCCCAATGGAACAAAGCACCAAGAAGTTCCTGCAGTGAAGGCAGCAGAGATGAACAGCAACAGATGTGGGGCACCAGGCTGAGCTGAACTTCAAACTGGCAAACGCAAAGTGCTCCACCACTTCATCCTCAAGCCCTGTGCCTGCCCCCATACCATACCCACATGTGCCATCAGGTGCTGGCAGGAGGCAGCCCCACCACGGCCACCCTGCGTCCCCAGCCCCTCTCCTTTGGTGCTGCACGGCTCAGGGACAGGCGCTGCCTGAGGCATCAGTTCAAACCTGCTTTGGCTCTGGCCTCCCAAATGATTTTCAACGAATGTGTGAAACAAATCCTACAGCAAACAACAGTCCATCTTTGCTGGCTTCTTCTTGTTGGGATTTTTAATAAAATATACTTAACTGAAGATTTTTATTTTATTTCTGATTTAAAAGCAGGAAGAGATCAAGCCTTTATTCATCCAGAGCCAGATCAGTTTTAAGTCTCTCTTGGTGCCTCCGTCTTCCAGGATGATCGATGCAGTCAGTCCTGCAGCGGGTTCACAGCAGCCAGCAAGCTGGCACGGGACTCCCAGAGGGAAGGAGGAGTAGCACCTATACATATCCTTAAGTCAGCAGCAAATCCAACAGCTTTGCTCTCTGCTGCATGTTCCCATAGAGGGGAGGAGAGGAGAGGAGAGAGAAGGATCTGTGCTGAAACTCTGTCTCCAGCAAGCCAAGGCAGGTTTACTTTTTGTCAAGCCTTGGGAAAGGCATCTCTGCCACAGGAATACCAGGTACCCCCACGTTACAACACCTGTGCACATTTCCTTGGGACTTAAAATATTCTCAGCCTGATGATTTAAACAAGCACTAAACCCAGTACAGGAAAGTGGTCAGGCTCTGGTCCTTCCCCATGTGACAGGTACGAGGTCTTCAACTCCTTCTCTTCAAAAACATTACTTTAGCCAACTGCTTCTACTTCTGTATTTTCTTGCAAAACTCCTTACGTTCCAGTTGCTATTGCAGACGATAACCTGTTTAAAAGCAGCCTCCATCTCTTCTTAATAACCTGTTCTTCAGTGACACAAAACTGTGCAGTTGCAATGAAGTCTTCCCAGAAGCCAGCAAAGGTTTGACTACATGCATGGCTGTGCCCGCGCTTTTAGGGGGCAGAAGCTAGTAGGAAATTGGCCAGGGTCAGATGCAGGAGGCAAACCTTAGTGCTTAAATTCAGGCATGGCAAAGTTCAAAGAGTTAGGTTTCTGAAATTTGTTTGGAGAACTCCTTTCATCTCTTCACCATGTGTTTAAGCCTTGCCTGCACATCCATGCTGTATCTCCTTTCCAGTGATCCTGCCCCCAGCACAGCTTTGCTCAGGATGTGTTGGGTGATGAAGGGAGCCGAGAGGACATCTCGTCCTGACCTCTCCACCCAAGCTCTCCATGCCAACAGGGACTGCTAACCCTCAGCTCTGAAGCAAACCTGGGATGCGACCAGGAGCAAACGAGCTGCCAGGACAATTACTGCAGTTCAATGACTACCCCTGCTGGTGGAAAAAAATTTCTTCATTATTTAAAACTCCCTCAACACAGCTGAAGCCCTCACCCACATAAATAATTCTAAAACCAGCACAAGCCAACAGAAGGGCTCATTTCCGTTCCCATAGAGAAAGCTGTAGCACCCCAGTGCAACAGCGTTCAGGAGCGAGGAGGGTTTGGGGCTGCCGGGCGGGCAGGGTCACACTCAGTGTGGCAGCTCCAGCCCTGATTTATCTGGTTTTGATCCACAGAGGCTTGGGCGTGGAGAGCAAGCCAGAGCTGCAGCGGGTGCTTGAGCACCGACGGCGAAACCAGCTCCTCAGACAGAAGAAGGAAGAGGAAGAGGCAAAGAAATTGCAGTCTCCCTTTGAAAAAGAGCTACTAAAGAGGCACCAGAGGCTGGATCAGGTAGAACCAAGTTTTCGGTCATCCCCGGGTTATTGAAACCACCCTGCACAGACCAGAGGGCAGATGGCTTGGTTGAGGCTCAGCTCAGGGAATAGTGCTGACACCCTTCCATAAAACGAGAGCCAGGGTGCGTCCCTCTCCCATCCCACGCAGCTGCGCCGCCTCATCCTCACAGCCTGACCCACCTTGCTCAGACCACCTCTGTGTGTCCCCGGCCCCAGGTCTCCTCCAGCTCCTATGGGATGTCCTTGGGGTGAGCTTTCCAGTTCAAAGCACCGCAGATAGAGCAGGGGCAGCCATAGCACCCACCACAGGGGTGCTCAGCACCCTGGGGTGAGAGGCTGCAGACCCTGGTGCAAACACACCCAAGCTGTGCTGGGGAGCAGCTCCTGGCATGTACCCTGGCCTAAAGTGTGCCTGGGGAGAGCAATATTCAGGGGTGCTTGGCAGCACCACCACCATGCCCTGGGTGCTCTCTGCACCTGCCCACCACTGAAGCTGCTGCAAGCAGCCAGTCAGCTTGCTGCCTCCGAAAACAAGCTCATTCCCTGTCCTACTTGTCAGTATGTGCACTGAAAGTGGATGTAACTCGTTTATTTAATTAACGGCACAACAGCTCCCTTGCAATCATATCAGCCAAGCCAAGACCACCTGAAAATCAAAGCCCAGCCCTCTCAGAGAAGAATCAGGAATATGAAACAAGGCGGTTTAGGGGCAGAGCCATAAAGGCTTTGCATATAAAAGCAAGGCAGCACAGCAAGTTACTTCCTTGTAGTGATAACCTAATGCTGAGAGGGTTCCCCAGGCCTCCTTCGCCCAGAAGGACCGAAGCCTCCTCCTCCCTCTGCCATGGCAGCTCTGCAGTGAGGCAACCCCTGCTTATCCACTGGAGATGAAAAACATCCCTCTCTTCTGGAGGGAAAAACAGATATTCCAACGGGCCAGAAAAAGAGGCAAAGGGTGAACATGGTTCTTAATGGCTTGAAAAGAGAGAGCACTGATGTGCACTACATAGTCGTTCAATTCTGGGCAATAATAACTGGACACCCCGCAATAACAATGTTCAGCCTTTTAATGTAGCTACTGCACTTTTGTCCTTTAGCATGTACAGATAACAGTGACTCTTCTTTATTACAGCTGGAGAAAGAGCAGGAGAAGGAGGAAGACCATGCACCAGAATTCATTAAAGTAAAAGAAAACCTGAGAAGAACATCAACAGTGACTGGGGAAGAGAAAGCAGCATAGCTTCTGCCAAAACTCACCAGGGATCCTAGCAAGGCTGACATCTCTGTACATGGTGGACATTCACAGCTGCATCTTTGGGGCTACTTACAGTTATTAACACTTGCTCCAGTAGAAGGCACAAAAAAGGTTTTCCCATCCCAGGAACGTCTCATGGTGGAAAAGGTGCAGTATTCACTGAAGAAGTACTCACACGAGGAGATGCAGAGAGAAGTGATGTCCCTTTCCTCCCAGACTGTGGGTGCATGCTAACCTCCAGCTAATTCTTGGTTAACCCTTGAGACACAGCGACTGTGTAAGCCAGGGCAGTCTGTGGAGGGATGGGCATTCCCGTGGGTCTAGGGGACCCCGCACCTCCCCAGAGGTGGGATCACCAAGCGGGGGGCAACAGGAGGGCAGCTGCAGCTCTAGGAACCTCCTGGGAACCCAGCGTGATAACTAAAGGGACAATCTGCCTGTCACTGAGAACAGCCCAGGTGACCGTAATGGCTTTCCCAAGGGTTACCAGCATCGTACCACTACACAAGTCCAGCCTTGCTGAGGCTGTGTCCCAGCAGCACAGCTCTGCCATTAAACTCTGAGAAAAATCAACCCCTGTGTGCCCACACCAGCTCAGCAATGGCAGGCCAGGTGCAACAGTTCTTCACAAGCATCTTTAAGCGGCATTTCAAATCTGCTTGTAAACAGATGTTTAGTTATTTACCCAGTTCCATGCCCTGGCAGAAAATACACTGGATATCCCATGAAAGCCCCAATAGAGAGGCAACTACTCCATGCAGAAAGCAAAGGCTGGGGGCTTTCAGCATGGGTGTCAGTGGAAGCATGCAGTGACCTGGCAGCAGATCCCTGTGGATATGGCAGAGAGCAGCAGAGTGATGAGCTGCTTCTCGCCTCTCTGCTGAGCCCCAGTCCCCCACCAGCAGCTGGCCATGTGCCACCGCAGACAACCCAAAAAAACTGTCCTGTGCTCAAGAGGTGGTGATGACATGCTGGTGTCCGGCTGCTGGCCTGTCAACCACCCCGCACGCTCCTGGGGCACAGCTGACATCAGCACGCGTTAGGGGCTACAGGGCACGAAGACACTGCTGCAAAGCTACTGGTCAGCGCTTCTCATCCCTGCTTCCAGAGGTCAGAGATGCCTCATTCCAGTCACCACACCGCAACGCTAAAAATCTTCTTGATGCTGGTAGAGCAAAGTTGAGGTAGATGGTGGTGCCTTTGCACCCTGTATGGACAGAGCCCACCACATTTATGGGGCACCCGTGCCCTGAGGTGTCCACATCTAGAGCTAAACTTGCTCCTTCGGGTAGATCTCAGCTTCTGGGTTCTCACACAGCCCTGCTACAAAGCCTAAGCAGCATAACTCACCGACTGCCTTCAAACACTGGTTCTTGAACGGCAAGAGTCAATGGGTGTAAACAGCAGGGAAGGTGACACCTGGTTAAACAGTATCTATCACCCACATCTGCAGTGGATCCATAGGTCAATTAAGGGAGAGGGAGTGTTTATCACGTTTGTTAAGTTACTAATCCATTCCCTAGTCTCTCTCATCCAGGAGTGTGTTTCATTTCAGAGGACTGTTGCTCAACCTGCCAGCTTGAGTAAAACGTCTGAGCCACATCATGTGTCAAGAGCAGTGATACAGGTGTGAGGCTTCGGGACAGCCTTGCATTATAAAAGCCCTTAACCCAGTCCCAGCCCTTGGGAGCCCCACCTCACAGCACTGTCCCTGTGGTAGCTTTTAGCTCCCCGGTCATCATGCTTATTCTAAACAGGTTTTTATTTCAGAAATCCAGTGCATGTGGTCACTATGGGTCAAACAAGATCTGAAAGGATTTGTTTTGTTTTTTTCCCACTGTGAAGTTTTTCACAGAGCCTATGATTAAAACCATGAGGGAGAAGCAGCATCGAGCACTTTTTCAGGGGGAAAAAAAAAAGCCAACTTTCTCTAAGATAAAAATGTGTTGCTAAGGATGCTTGTACACAGCTGTAGAGAATGCTTTATAATATTCCACACATAACATCAGTTTAAATAACAAAACAGAACTTACTGGGTTGTTATTTTGTGAGGTGTTATGGCACAGATCAAGTAACCTTGATCAAAGAGCTCCAAAAATTTAAGGAAATCCATTTGTAATTTTGCCACAGATGGAAATGCGCTCCAGAAGAGACAATCTGTCACTCCATATGCGCTGGTGAAATCAGTACTACCAGCTCCCCCTGTCTGCGATAGCAGCACTTATGCAGGTCCTTGGGTGGGAAGCCTGGGTAAACTGAGTGTTCAGAGCAGGTTCAGCACATTCCAACAGAGCCCTTCACGCCCGGATGAGCTGATGGCCGTCTCCCTCGCTGGGCTCAGGGCGAGAGCCCCGAAAATCTTCCCCAGCGCGCTTGTCTGTCACACCATGGTCAGCATGGAGGTGGCACCGCCTGGGCACAGCTCGGCCCCGTCACTGAGCTGGGGCTGCAGCACACCAGGAGAGCACTGGGCTCCAGCAGTTGCAGCTGAACAGAAAACATGTTGGTGCAGGCACTGCCAGGAAGAGATCCTGGGGTGGCTTTGTGTGTCTTCTCCTCCTAAATGAATTCCTGCTTTTGGGGCCTAACTCTCTATGTCCCTAGAACAGGTTCCTGAATAAACATGATGTATCCAGAAGACAGATTATCAGTGTATTGATGAAAGATATTTTTTTGCACTATGTTTCCTATGTGGTATATAGTTTATATTGTGTTGGTGTTTATACATGTATATACATATATGTTGTGCAACTCAACTGCATTAACTGTCACTGCTCACTGTTTAATGTGGACGCTTCTGAAGAAACAAACTAAACTGGTTGTATATTTTGTTCTTTTCCACAAGGAACTGAAAAAGCTCCAAGGATGCAAGCAGACAACAGCCAAATAAACCGACTGAACATAAAAACCACTGAAGTCTGACAGTGACTCGTTCATCAGTGCTGTGGTACCTTACTCATCAACAAGCCCTTTCCATCTGTACCCAATGCTGCATCCGTTGCTTATCCCCAAACTTCATCCCAATCTGCTGAAAACCTTAGGGCACAAAAATGCAGGATTGGGCTTTCTGTGTGGAAGCTCTTTTACCAAAACTTCCCATGTGTTTAATTTCGGACTGGCCAAGCATGCCCTCCTGCCTGGCAGGGTAAGACTCAAAGCCAAGGAAACACATTGCCCTTGGCTTTAATCTAAAAACTCAGTTTTGAACCGAAAGATAATCCTCACGCTACTGAGCTCACCTTATTATTTGTTAAACATTTTAAAACGGTTCTAGCAACAACCACAGCCCGCACCTAACCCGTGCTAAATCAAGCAAGATCACTCGGATTGCAGATGTAACAAAAAGCTGCTTGCAGCGGGATGCGTGGCTCACACAGCGCGCTAAAGCCTGCACGAGCACCGAACGCAGCAAAGCAAGCGGGAACCTCCCCACCATGTTAGCATCACCTTCGTGCCAGCGAGGCTGGCTTCCCAGCCAGGGTAAGGGTGCTTTGATGCGTTTCTCTGATTTTTATTTAAAACAAGAAAAAAAAAGATATTGGGACAAGGGCAGGTGCCCGAGCACGTTGCAGCTGGCACGCTCTGCTCCCACCGAGGGAAAGCGCAGCCTCACACGCGGCGTTTATGAGAGCAC
>VXAA01001636.1:224-17350 GCA_013399115.1 Anseranas semipalmata
GTGTCGGGGGTAACTGTGCAGGCAGTTGGGGTTTTTTTTTTTTTTTTTTTGAATACTGTTTCAAAAGTAATACTTTAAGAATATAAAATACAAATAACTGAGCACTGCAACAAAAATAACTTGTAAATATGAATAGGCTGTACCCTTGAGCATTGACATAACATTTATTTTAGAAAGTTCAGAAACTGTAGTTTGAGTAACTGTATCATTATTTCACCATTTATCAGCCACTGCTTGTAATTACATGTCAGTTTAAGAGTTAATTACCTACTGATCCTCTTCTTTCCTCTACCCTCTGTCCTTCACACTTTCTATATTAAATTCCCTAATGAGAGACTAAAATAAATATATATATTTTCCCCCTATGGTCATTTCTAAGCAAATTCTTGCTGTTCTAACTTTTAACTCTTGATGGCTGGCAAGGCTGACAAAAAAAAAAAAAAAAAAGGAAAATTCAATAAAAACATGTTTTTAACCATTTAATTCACTACAGACCTTACGAATGCGAAAATATTTATAACCACATATGTAAAAGAATTCCATAGCCAAAAGTCACACAGCTCCCTAGTCTGATTAGTCAAAATATTTTTGCTTATTTTTTATGAATGTACTTTGTAGGTCATCTCGTGGAGAAAAATTAACTGTTTTCTTCCCTCCTTCATGTCTGGTGTCCATAATGTAACAAAAGTTCTACTCAAGTATTTCTTATCTTCTTGCTGTAAGTGTTGAAAGGTTTTTTCATTTACATTGCATTGCATTTTATCATATCCTTAAATATCACAGACCTGAAATGTTTTCAGAAAATATTTAGAAGTTCTTTCAATATTCCTCAACTGCAATGATTACACAGATATTTACCTTACTTAAAACATCACCTTGCATCTATTTCTTTCTACATCAAATATGTTCCAATATGTCCCTTTTGGATGACAGGATATGTTTATTTCCAGTGTTTATTTCTAGTAGCATCCAATATTGTTATCCTGCTTTCTATGATTATGTCTGTTCTGCTTTATTAAATTTTGCATAACTGTTGGAAAATTACAAGCACATTTGAAAGAAAATTAGGAGTATGAAAAACATTAAGTCTTAAAAATGGGTAAACACTGCATTAGTTTCATCATTGAAAAAGACTGCAATATCAGCTCAACCATTATGAGATACTTCAATATGTCTATAGGACACTAGAATTGTAAATGCCTTAGGTATGTGAAAAGATCAGATCCCATAGACATGATCTATGAGACACAACAGATAGAAATAAGACTTTATTAATTTTACTCTTCACAGAACAAGACCTTTTTCTCACTCAGTTGCATTAGGATTCAGGTTACAGGTTTAAAATTAGGTAAATCCAAGACAAATTCATTTAGCTGAAAACTCCCTGAGCAGCAACTTTTGATCATCCATGCATCAGAAGCTCTTGTGATCAAATTTAGCTTCCACAACATTACTGTCAAACCACAAATATCTGAGAGGTTTGTAGCTAACTATAAGAACGATGTGCTATAGATCAGAACAAATACAGGATTTTTTTTTTTTTTTTAAGTTTCTGCATTCCTTTGAAAATCTGTACTTATTTTCGCCGTCTGTTCTCCAGTGTAGGTGGAGTTGGAAGTAAATATGCCTGGAATTTGCACCATATTCCAGAATTCCAGAATACAGTACAGAATTGACGAACTCTGGTACATAGTGGCAAAAGCTTCTACAAAGCAAGTGCTTTGCACAGTGATTCTTGTCTTATTCTGTACACCTATAGCATCAAACAGACCATGACTTTTGAGAATTTCTGTTGTTCTTCCACAGGTCATCCCACAAAATATTTTGATTGATCCAAAATGCCAATTTAGTTTTTTATTTGCTTTTGGCATTATGAGTCCATTGGTTAAGTTTCAGCTATTTAATTCAGCTTTTCTTCATTATCAGGGGAGCTAAAAAGATTCTAGCGTAAGATTCCTAATCTAACCATATTCCTCCAAAATGCCAATTTAAAGTGCCAGCTATCAGAAGATTGGTAGCACCATAGCAATGGTCCCATGTAAACCATTGCAAGAAACATATCACATCTGTACTGTGATTAAATACCATGAGCTCATCAGCTCTGTGAGTAATTATAAGAAACCCTCAGCATCCATGTGGATTCTGTCTAGATCTCATCTGTCCAGATACTGTTTATGAACAGTCTATCTGAAGACTGAGGATATCGTTACTTGCTATTTTGCTAAAATGAAGCTCTTACATACTGTGCATCTGCCAACAGATCTTGTTGTCTTTGGGTTACCTGGCCATTGAACATGGTCTGGAACAAAATGCTCACTGTTTCCAACAATCTCCATGTAATTGGCTAGCTCCCCTCTGAGACTATAGCTCTGGCTTCTGCTGAAATATTTACAAGGTAGCACAATAGAAGTGGAATGTGGTCTATACTTTCCTTAAACTTCAGAGATTTTATTTTTGTCTCATGATTGCTATGAACAGTTAGACTTCGGGAGTACCAATTAGGTATGTGTCCGCTCTAGAATATATTGTGCCATGAAAATGAATCCACAAGGAATTCAGTTTTTATAATGAAGCTAACTGGATAAACATTTTTTTTTTTTTCCCTGTTAGTAAGTCCCATGACTGAAAATTGAATTCCTTAATAAGATACATTTTTCTCTTTCAACTTTAATCACTTGCCTTCAGTGTTGTTTCTACCCTTCTATGAGGTCTCAGACCTCACATGAACTGAAAAGTCACCCACATTCTTCCATTTTCTACAAGCCTTTCAAAGTCTTGCTCATTATTTGATTGTGCAGCAATTTACTACAGTTTGAATTCCAAGTACACCACAATCCTGCTATGTTACCGTGGAGAAATTTGTTCATAACTGTACACCCATTTTCCTGCTAATCCTCGCTGCTTAGGCAGTAGACTCTCTGTGTCAAAGGGCAGTGTGTTACTGACCATATGTTGTACACCATACAATATCAAACCTAACTAGAGCATCAGAGTACTATTCTCATAAAAATGAGTGCTGGAATCTGCAGAAGACTGCATATGAAATGCAGGATTGCTCTTCACTCCAAGTGCATTTACCGAGCTAAACTACGTGCCTTCGCATTTTCAGCTATGGTTTAGGAACCAATTTTGATCTAGTTTCATTCACTACCTGGCACTCCATCAAGAATTTCTATATTTGGGCCCACTTTAAAATCATAATAGGAAATCTGATTCTTTAAAAGAGCCATTTCCAAGACTGTAGTAAAGAAGATTGTTGGCAAAGGCCCATTAATGACAGAAGTATTTAACGTTCTCCTTTCCTTTGTGGCTGGTGTGGTCTTTTAATTGATTGGGAAATTCCCTGAAATCAACTTCAAATTTAACAAGCATATTGCACGAGATCAATCTGTTCAAGCATGTTTCTCAATGGTTCCTTCTGATGTAGGTTCCAAGTGGTGGACATGTTAATTCCTCGACTAGACCACGCTGCTTTTTGCTGCAGCAGACACAGTCCTAAGGTTAGAGCATCGGTCTTCTGCTGCTTTTTGCATATACAGTTAAAAAGGAGCAGGCAGTAAAAAGGAGAAAATAAAAAGCAAGATGAATCTAAACAGCCATCCGCAATAGGTTAAAAAAAATAAAAATCAATGAAACTGCAGGTTAAAACACTCACTGGGAAAATCTCAAACCAAGTTAGAATATAGCAAGGCACATATTTTTCATTTCAGTGCAAAACAAAGAAGAAGGAAAGGAAAAGGAGAAGGAAAGGGAAAGGAAATGGAGAAGGAAAACTTGAGTAAGAAAACATAACAAAATATACATGATGATAATAGCAATAACAATGATATAAGAATAACAATGACATAAGAAATCAAATTAGGAAAGTAATTGGAAGAAAAGTGGGATTTGTTTTGCTTTTTCTGAAAAATTACAATTTTTATTCAACTCAGCATTCTGGAATTATTTTATCTCAGATTCATACTATTTGAACAATGTAGGTCAATTTTTCAGGAAAAAAATGCCATTTTGAATCAAAAAGTCAAAGTTTCACTTTACAAATGTCAAAATGAAATGGTTTGGCATTTCTGAAATGAAACATTTCATTTTTGAAAGGTCAAAATGATATGTTTTGACATTTTTTAAATTCCTCCCCTCTTTGTTCTTACCAGAACTATTAACCAAATTCAACCTTGATTAGTTTCAGGCCCCTTGAAGCTCAGATTCCTATCAGAAATGCTAGTCATAAAATAAATTTTGCCCAGCACTATTACAACAAAGAAAACAACACGATCTTTAAAGCTGTGTCTAACTGCTTCTGCGGTGATACTTCCTTCTCCCTCCTGCTCAGACGCGACCTCCAGCATCCCAGCATCCACCCACTTATTTTCTCAGCTGTGAGGTTTGGCTTTTCCCCACTGCATGCCTTAAATTAGAAACAGTAACACAGTCAAAGACACGATGTCTCAATTAAACCAGAAGCTGGACAGAGAATTAACTGCCCTAATGGACAGTTCTCAACATTTTTATAGTGCATGTACATTGCCCAGGTGTTACAATTACAGTCACTATAAAAATGCTTATAGATGAATAAATGCACTCTGTGAATCTACTGCAGAGTAATCTGCCCATTGCCCTTAGCAATAACATGTCAGCACTTCTCTTCCATGTCTCATGGGCAGCCCAAGCTAAACGCGATATTGTTAGTTTAGCATCTTATGAATAAATAAATCACATTAAGCACTGCAACCAGGACTGAGGTCAAAATAGAGAATAACTAAGAGAAGTTATAATATGTGCTTGCTGGCTTGCTAGAATGCGTGAGTAGCGATGTATGGATCACCTCTCCGCCGCTCTGCCAGTCACCACAGGAGCGGCGAGGGGCAGGCGGAGGACAAGAGCAATGCTGTTGTGCTGAGTGCAAATGAACAGCGCAGGAATTACAGCAATATCCTACAGAAATATCCATCCACGTGATCAGCGGTTCTTCCACGAGCGTTCCCGGAATGGCAGAAAGAATGAGAGGGAGTTATTCCTTTCACACGTGTTAAGGACAAATCCGAGGAAAACAGGAAGAAGGGAAGTAAAGGGAAGCTGTGACTATTATTTTTCAACTAGACTCAGTAAAGAGTGATGAATGGTACAACATATCTTTCTGTCTGGTTTCCAGCTGAACGAATATTTTTCCTCAAGGCATTTCCTGAAATTTCCTCTCCTACAAGTAGGTGCTCACCATCCCAAACAGCCTGAGTAGAAAATCACCAACATAGCTCCAGGCCACAAACAAACATATTTAGCAATGCCTCTCTTACTAGATCTTCTTGAATGTACCTGTACAGAAATTTTCTCTTTTGGTGCAACCCATACCTGGCCTGTCCTTCCACTCCCGATAAGAATATCCAGCTCCTTTCCACATACTCAAATAAAACGTGGTGTTTGTGTCCTCTTCATGCCCTCAAAACTGATAGCTTGTCAGTGTGTGCTGGAGTTAGCTCTCCTGCACTCCTCCAGGAATCCTTGTTAGACTGATGACTTTCAAGCTCTTAAGATTGGATATGCAATTTGTTGTGTATAATGTTATCTGCTGACAAAATCAAATAGCATGTTATTAAAGTTTGAAAGGCTTTATCTATTTTTCGTAAGTATTTTAATAGGCACTGAATTCACTTCTGCCTCCCATATGCTCCATAGCCAAACTGATCTCAAACTGGACATTGTATTCTTAGACTTGTATTACAGCATTTATCTCAGCTGGGAGAAAGCAGAAACAAGTACCTAGCTCCAGCTTAACAGCTAGGCTTCAGAGGTTACCAAAAGACTGCAGCCTGAAGGGATTTTATTTTTCTTTCCTATTTTTTTTTTGTTGTTTTGTTTTGGATTTTGGTACTGTAATGCTGGATTTTGAACCATAACTGCACTTGTTCTTGCTATTCATATAGCCACTTTCAGTTTTTTCCATTTCTCCATTTTCTGTTTCCCTCTTAATAGAAATATGATCGAATGAGTTCCAGCATTAGTGTTGATGGACCATGGAAACTGTGTTGATGTCCAAAGTCCTCTCCCCTGAATTCACCAAATACACGTCATAAGGTTTCATACGGTAAAATCACCCAAAGTTGGTGGTTTGCAAAATTGCAATAGACCTTTACCTACTGAGATATTCCTTAGACATTCTCCTGGCAAAAACAAAACAGTTCAGACTTGGTAGTTCAGCCAGTTTTATATATAAAGAGATCATTTACATTCTGAAATGTATATATGTATGTATAATATATATACTAGATTTTAAAAATGAATTTTTCATTCAAACAAAAGTTTTCAACCAGTTTTTCTCACTAATAGTATATGAAGCTGGATCTTAGTAATCAAAGGGTATCTTAATAGATCTTTTGAATTCTTTTAGAAAATGTTGGACTCTTTGTATTTCTAAATAAAATGGTTCCAGGGACAGATCTGGAATCCAAGGACAAACAATCTGTAGTTATCCATACCTTATATTCACAAAGAACAGAGACTGCATCTTTGAGTACCTATTGGCCACATCTATACAGCTTAGCATTTGGCTTTGGATCTAGAGTGGTGGCGTGCCAATAATGCAACAATTAGTTTGGTTTGATTTCCATTCATGTCTGAAATAACATGAGGCATGCTGGACTCACCAGCACAGTTTTATGACATGAAGATGTACACGAAGATGTTTCTGAGGGCCAGGATCTCCGTACAGTCCTGGAGGACTGTGTGGAAGAAAGGGAGACAATCCTGGTGCAGTCTCACTAATACTGTTCTGGGGAGCAGTCCGTGTGAGCTGTTCCCAGAAGTACACTACACTACACGGCTAACTGGGGCACTCCAAAACAGAGGCATGGAGCTGGCTGACCATTCAGTGGTGATGACAACCAAGGAGGTGAACTTCCTTGCCAGCCTTCTTTTATTTAGCACTATGGCTGTATATGAGACATCAGCCATGTTGTGTGAGCAACATACACATTCCACGTATGTTGGACTGCACTAATTTTATGTACTGCCAAGATGAAAGGATACTGGGGAAAAAAAGAAAAAGGAAAAAAAAAAAAGACAGCAATCAATATGATGATGTAGTAAAGCGGCGAGCTTCCTCTCAGAACTGGAGCCATCATTGCTTTCCCTAAGGCACGTACATGCTCTCACCTTACACTGAGGACTTAGGAGTAACATATCTGGTTTAGTGGCTCATTGTAGTCATTTTCTGCAACAACTTGTGTTCCTTCCACCACCATTTCTTTCTCTTCAAAGGACTCAAGTTCACACTTTTTTTTTCCACATCTTTACCTAAAGGTCTACTATATATTATGTACACGAATGACAGAAAAAACTGCATATGTCTTTTTCTTTGGATAGTACCTTTCATGCTGCAATATTTACAGTAAACGCTAAACAAGGATGAAACAAACAAGCAAAAAAAAAAAAAACCAAAACATTTTAAGCAAAGCATAAACCATTCACAGTTGCAATGTTTCCACTTCAGATTGCTAACTCTACCTTAATTTACTTGTATTAACTAGGTTCTTATGCATATAAAAAGCCTAGCTCCCTATTTCAGCCAGATCTCTGTTGTAAAAGAACAGGGACAAATCTGAAGTAACTATCCTTACATAAGGGAATAAGAGTCTTTGCCCAGCTCTCTCACGAAAAAGAAGGCGCAATGAGCGTGCACGGCACTTTTACCGAGTGCAGGTGGCAAGGACCTTGCAGGATCAAGCCACTGCAACCTTGCAGGAGCGAGCCAACACAGTCACAGGGCTGCCAGGAGCCTGACATAGGAATCCCCCCGTGCAAGAGGGAGCAGCCAGGAGGGGGTCCTCCCTTTCCTCGGGATAGTGTCAGGATTTGCAGTGCACACATCGCCATCCTCCAGCTTCATCAACACCATCACAGAATAGAAGCCCTGGGTTGTATGGCATTTTCTTCTGTCAAAGGGGTTTTTTCCATTCACTGATCCAGACTTTCCAGGTCTGGCAGAGCTTTCTTTGCCTATGCCTGGGCCCTACCCGTACTGAGAAAGAGCAGGCAAGAAAACACTGTGCTTGCTTCTCCCTGTATGTTTGAGGCTACACTGCGATTTCATCAGAACTCGTACAAAAAGATATGTCCATAAAGCATCTTCACACAGTCGAGTTATGTGAAGAGGATAAACTTTCTTTTCTTTATTTATGACAAAATCAAAGTTGACTTCAGTGGAAACTTGTAATATCAAAACAAGCACAGCTTTCTCCTACTCAATGGGTGGTTAGGAAGGATTACTCTACCAAACAGAAGATAACAGTAGAAAATGGACCTGAAAGAAATCACAAAGAATACTAGAGTCCTATTTCAGTTGAAATTTAAGCACGTGCATAAATTCTCTGTTTCATAAGAACATTAAATAACACCAAAAATAAAATATTTTGTGTCCCTGAGATGTAAATACAAGTATTCAAACCTCATGCTGAAAATAGTCTCCCCTTTCTGTTAAGTATCTAAAATGAAGGTTTCATCCAGTACCTATAGGAACTTATAGGACCACTTTAAAATGTGGAACAAGAAAAGTATGCCCATGCTGACACTTTCACTAGCTATATAAGTTAATCAGTCTGAGATTCAGTGCCAGTTATAATTCTGAGTTATAACAACTCAGCACATCAATTCCTTCAAGCTCTTCAATTCCTCAGCTAACTTGATCAGATCAAGATAGGTAAGAAAAGGGGTACTATGAAGTTCACATCAAGAAGTCTCGAATTGCTAATGAAAGAAAAAACAACCCCCTAAATAAGAAAATCGTAACTGAATTTCAGCTTTGCAGTGATGGAAAACATTAGTGTGCCAGTTATACAAATACTTAACTCATTTTAAGGCCAAAATAATTTAAAGATGTAAAGATTTAAAAATATTATGGGTCAGGAAAACAACTAAAACATTAATATGAGTATTTAAGCTTACCAAAGCCAAAGAAGTAGAAAAGAATACAGAAAAATAAGCACTTGCATCTCTTAAAATTTGTATCATCCAATAGCAACTTACACAGGATGAAAAAGATAAGGTATTAATGGCATGATAATGTCAATCAGTGACAGAGAGTAAATGTAAGACACAGAGGAGCTTCATTAGAAGATAGGTCTTCATTTTCTTGCTCCTACTCACCTGCTGGAAATAAAAAATTCAAAAGGCCATGTGAAGGGGTTCAGCATTTGGTGCCTCTGGAGAGGACTCTACCAGTAACTAGTGATGGGCTCAAATTAGTCAGGAGACACTGGTGAAATGGAGTCTGTAGTCATTATAAGATAGCAACAAGGTCAAATTTTTATAAGGAGACAAGAAAGATTTTTTTTTTTTTTTTTATCTAGCAGCCAGAAATCCCAGTTTGCTATCTAAGGGTAAAATTAATAGCCTGAAACATCTTGGGAAAATTTCTACCAAGAAAAATACATGTATGGAAAGGATGTATATCTGTCTATATACCCACTGAATGTATAATTGCTCTAAATAAATAATTTTTAGGTTTAATCTTACGATTTGAATTCATTGCTATTACAATTTTTAAAACGCTGTTTACCTACACGGGTGTATTTATCAGATATGCACAAATGCATATGCACAAAGCACGCAATTTCATTGCATACAATACGAAATAAGAAATAATGTGGGAAGCTCGGTGCTGGCCTTGTTGCATGCTGAGCACTTCAGTGCAGATCTGTGTAGGACAAATTCCACTGGAGAGAGTCTTTTATCATTAGCTGATCCCTGGGTCTCCTGGAGATTGTACTTCATTGACCGGTAGTGTCTTGCCTTGTTCCACTGAGAAGTACAGTCTGGTGCTTTTTTTCCCCTTTTTTTTTTTTTTTCTCTCCAGACAGAAGTCAACTATGTGAGTTAATAACTAGTTTTAAGGGCCTCAAAGGACATGTGTGTGTGAAAAGTTGATCATGGAGGAGCAGAAAGAAAAGAAGAAATCAGAACTACAAAGAATAGCTTTCTGAAGAAATGCCCAATAGGCCTGCATACTTGGAATAAAATTTTGGTCCCACTGATGTCAAGTATAATTTTGTCACTGATTTTACTCCTGTATTATTAAAAGGATTGTTAGGGGGAAAATGAAAATAATAATAATAAAAAAAGTAAAATAAAATGAAGTATTTAAAAAAAACTAGAAAAACGTGTGAGGAGAAAAAGGAAGAAAAAGTGGAAAAGTCAATCAGCTAAAGTCACGCAAGGTGAGGAAGGGCACATGATGGGGTTAACATTACAAACTGCTTAGCAATTCAGAAGAACACATGTAGATTCCTATTAAATAATTCAGTCTCAGCATCACCTTCTCTTCAAGCTAGCTAATTCTTTTTCTACAGGAAAAACAAGCCAGTTACAGACTGAAGTGTCTGGCCTCTTTTTGCTCATATACTGTACTTGATTTTCACAACTCATTTATAAAGGAGAATTAAGGTTAACATCTGCTAGGACAAGACTATTCTTCAGATTTTTCCTATATGATTTCAGCCTCCTTACTGCAGCTCTCCTTAAGGGGTTATTTGCTTTGTTTTGTTTTAAGATTTACTAAAAGCTAGTTTGCAACTTGAATTATGCAAGAGGCTCATTGAAGACAAGATCACAGCTTCATCTCTCCCTGGACATGTTTGGACCGTAGCATGAAAGAATAAAACCACCCTGAACCTCCCCTTATTCCCAGATCATTCATGGAGGGGAGGTAAGGAACGCCAAAGGATCTGTCTCCCTCTTGAACGCTGAGGCTTCCACAGTGGTCTGGTTTGTGGATGTTAGAATATGAAACATCTGAAGCACACTGCCAGGGAGAAATACAAAGGCAGCCGTGCTTCAGGGAGGATGCATCAAATGCCATCCCCCAGATATGTGCCCGAAAGGCTGCAATTTAGGCGCAGGCATGGTACCGGGTCTGCAGAGGAATGCTTCCCAGTCTGTGCCACCTCTGCATATCTTACACCTGGATTAGGAGCAAAGGAGCGCCCTTGAGCCCTACCACACCATATTGCGACAGATTAAGCAGCCTATGTGTGAATGAGTGCTGTATTCAGCATCAGAATTTTGCAATGCTGGCTTTCCTGCTATAGAGAAGCTCCTTAAAGGCAATTTCTATCTGTTTATTTTTGTATCAGATAGTAAAATTAATTAGCTTTAATAAAGAGCAAGCAATCTGATACTCAAGAAAACACAGTAGAGTAGCAGGATTCCAAAAATATGCCTGCCACCTGGTATCGACGGTTACATGTGCTTCCTTACAAAACATAGCTGCAGCTGTAAATGTAATTTGTTTCTATAGGCAAAATTGATGCAACACTTTTCTCTGTTTATCTAAAGTATTTGCAGTTCTTGACTCATTAATTAACACATTGATTGGAATATCTGTAAACGGGGCTGAGACTTGGTGTATTTGAGCCTTTTTGATTTGAGATAGCTTTCTGCATTTGCTACCTATATGGATATCTGCTGTGTTTCCACAAGAAGCTGTTTTATTATCCACTTTCTAGAGAAGAACTCCTGTGTGTTTTCATGATGGCATACTGGCTGAATGCCATACTCCAAGACTAGGATTAGAATGGGGAAAAAAAAAAAAAAAATCAACATTAAACAACTGGTTATGACAAAGAGCATCACAAATGTGATTGTTTGCCCAGACAGACAGTCTAGCAATGGAACAAGAAGGCTATTTCTGGACTGTTATGCTGATACTGGATGTGTCACTGGGTCAGTGATGAAGAATGTGTAGCATACCGTATATGACCATTCCTTTTAAATGATTTGCTGTCCACAACCACAAAGAAACAGCTCTGATATTTAGCCCAGTTCACTCTTAGGTTATGTTTACTGTGTGTGCTCTGAATGTTTCAACTCATTAATAGTTCATTTTCAATTAATTGGACCATAAATTGGACCATAAACAAACATCTCAGGGTGCTCATGTTTCCTGGTTTGGACACGACAGACAACAATAGGTATATCCTGGTCACATTAAAATGTGCATACCTCTTATTCACCGTTGCAGAACATGTCTCAAAATCCCAGTGTAGCTGTATCTTTCAATTTTTTAGTTTTTTATTTATATATATTTTTTCCACTAAGAATGATCAGGAATGAAGGAATAAGTGTTGGATTAAGTCCTTCCTGCTCATTTGGGCAAATGCAGCTCTGTTGCAGAGCATCACACTCCAGCCCATTCATACTATTGCTTAATAATTATTACCCCAATGGTGAGAAAAACACAAAGACAAGACAGTTCAGCAAATTGCAGCCCTGAAGCCCCTGAATTTTCCCTATCCACATAGGGAAGCTATAGCTAATTAGCAGCAGCTGAAGGCCTTCCTCTGCAACAAACCTGGAGCTCTGTGTCAGAAAGGTAAGGTGAGCTGGTAGCAGTACCAAACCACAAGCTCATGCTAATTCACTCCTTCACCTCTCTGATGCTGCAGCCCTTGAGCTGACTTTGATGTGGCCTTTATCTAGGCCACAAGAGACAGAAGTATGCTTAGGACTATGACCCAAAAAAAAACCTGGTATACATTAGGCCAGGACTGAAATGACATCACAAAATTTTTTGTTGTACGCTCATACAAAGCTGTCTTCTATACCCCTTCTCTTAATATGAAATTATACTAGAAAAATATCTCTTTGGATCAAATTATTTAGGCAGAAACATATAACAGGTAACAAAACCTTTGATTCTAATATGACTAGTTAGATAAAGTCAAGCGTGCTCTGTAACACACTAGACTATGACACCAAAATAATAATAGTGTTGAGCTTCAAATTAGTCCATATTTGCTTGAAACAAGAACTCTATTAGTTGGATAATAACATTGAAATATATTGTTATATAGCTCCTACCACTATGCAATTCTTTCACTTCTTTTCTCCATCTGTCTTATCACTCTCTTTTTGAAAGTTACTTATATATCAGGGATGTATTCTACACAGTCACCTTGGCAACAAGAGTTATTCCCTTATGGAACATATTGTATTTTCATATATAACAATGCTTAGCTGTTACTATCTGGAAGCGGCAAGAGAAGTGGTGCTTTTGTGCCAGAACGTTTCAGGTCATTATAAAAACCGGATGATAACTCTCAAAGACTGTTCCCTTTTTTTTTTTTTTTTTCTTTTTTTAAAGTTTATTCTTATTGTATTGTTTGATTTGGAAAGATCTTAAAACTATTTAAATATAAACTTGGAATCCAATCCAAAACAGGAAATAAATGCCTAGCACCAGACTTAAATGGCATTTAGGTGCTTAAATCCAAGACTGTAATCTCACATCCCACTCATCTCTCCTCAGTTAGAAGTTATTAAAGGCTACAAGTGCTTAGTTTCTTAAGTTCGAAGTTGGTCCCGGTATGCAATTTTTTAATGCTGAGACAAATCAGAACCCTGCTACTCCGTGTGTGCGTCTCCTACCAGCTGGCCAGGGTGCCCGCCCCCGTTCAGCCACCAGCATGGCTGCCCTCTTGGCCCGCCGGTCCTCGCTCAGGCGGGCGCGCTGCCTTCAAGCTCGCTCCCCGCCGTGCACCCTTCCCTCCTGCCTGACCCTCCCCGGAGGAGAGAGCTCAGCTCGCTGTCATTGCTGGCCACGGGAAAAGGCAGATAAGCAGTGACAGTGGGTCAGGAGTGAACCTGGAGCGCAGACCGACGTCTGACTGTGCAGTAGCTGTGGTAGCTTCAGGAGCGACCGTCTTCTGGCTGCTCACTGCCATCCCGCCCTTCAGGTACCAGCTACTGCTCTGCCGTGGAGACCTGTGAACTGACCGTGGGGGCACTCACAGTTCACTGCACAGCCAGAGAGGTCATTTTAAATTACTCCTGATGTTATGGTTTCCCAAAACCCTGTCTGCCAAGACTTTCCTGCTGAGCAGGTTGCCTTTTGGCTGCGTATGTAGCACCAGGGCTGTGCGGGATCCCAGTCTGAGATTCCTGCCAGGATGCATGCAGTATGTATGCAGCAGGATTTGGGAACTCCAGACATGAGCTGCCTGAAGTTAGCTATCACAGTGTTCAGTGTCACCATGTTTGAAGTCACTCAGTCTTTATGTTCCTGATAGACACCAGCAATGCAGCCAACTTGTGCCCAGGAGCATGTTACCTGCTATTGCTGAGACCAAAAAAAAAAAAAAAAAAAAATCTTAGAATTCTTCTCTACTTAAAATATGGGGACTCTAATTTGAAAAAAAAAAAAAAAATTAAGACATTATCTAGGCAGACCACAGAGCTAAGGACCCTCACTGTTTAGTGGAAAACAAACCAAGCAACAGAATTCTAGACACATAGACCCTTCGTTCTTTGCCTTGCTGAAGAAAAGATTTTGCCATCAGCACAGGAATTAGGTTTCTATCTTCTGTGACAAGAATTACAGCTATCCTACCCGTTATGCTGGGTGACCGGCTCCTGTTCTTCAGACTGATTTCAAAGGAGGTCAGGGAGTCCCACCTCCTGCTTGACATCCTGAGAGGGCTGCTTCTAATAAGACTGTAACAGGCATGCAAGGGCAGAGAAGATAGAAAGAAAGAAAGAAAAATACACACAATAAAACAAAGGGAAGGAAAGAGAAAAGGAGAAAGACAGTAAAAGCTTCCTATTCCCCTTATGCTCATCCTTTCTCTCGTCTTTTATCAAATCATTTTATTGCATGAAGAATAAATACTTGATTAAATAGAGAAATATTTTTAACAAAAATAAGCTCCTGTGTTTGAAACAAGCAACCAAACTAATGTTAAATGCACTTAAAACAGAGTTAACACTCAATGTAACAAGATCATAGAGATTATAAAGCTGCTTCATTTTATTCATATTACAAAACCGCCACATATAATTTGGTAATTTTAGCTGTCTTTGATCATCAGAGGATGAAGATTTATCTATCATAAAGGCTAATTACTGTTATCGTCTTCCATAGACAGTGGTCTCTATAGGCCCTGCTTGTACTTTTTGATGGAAAGAAGAGGGCCAGCCTTTGATGATTTCAGACCTGTCTCATCAAAGAGCCAGTGGGGCACTACCCTTAATGTATTCACTTCTGAAGAGACGGTAGGAGCACCGCCATCTGCTTTACACCACAGAAATCCACCAAGAAAGCTTTGTTAAAATGAAGACATCTTATCCTGGACACAGACTTGTGAGCATTTCAGAAAAAAATAATAGAGAGGAGCAAGAAAAGGAAGTTATGAATATTGCAATCACCCCATCTTATCAGAACCTGTCTCTCACTGACCTTATGACCTCTGTGCAAGTAATTAGCGTGCTCTGTGACTCTGCCATTAGCTACATTCTCAGCTTGGGAGTCTAATGCTATTAGTGTGCTGCTTAAAGGAGGAAAAAAAATGGGGTGGGGGGAAGGAAAAGATATGGAAAGGATGGAGCATTTAACTGCAAAAATAAAACAAGCAGTTTCTCTCATTAAATATAGCCAGAATTCAGGATATCATTGATCGATTTTAAACCTTGCAGATGAAAAGAAATGAGTGAACAAACAAGCTGAACTAAGCTGTTATAAACAAAACATTCAAATACTCAGAAAAAAAAAAAGTAGTTTCTCAAACCTAAATTACCTCTAATTCCTAAAGAAATTAAGTAACTCATTTCATCTTGTTTGGGTTATTTAATTATCTGATAGAAATAAAAAAGCAGGGAGCAAGGCTGAATCAAAGAAAAGAAAGATTGGCTTTTTGTCTCACAGTGAGACATACAGCTAAGTTGTTAACAATAAAATGCTATAAGCCATATGTTTCATGTGGTTTTCTTTTAAGCTTGAAATTAGAATGTGCTAATTAGAGTGTGGGCCACATATAAAAATACAGCACTCCATTGCAATTGTGCCTGTATGAGGACTACATTGTTGATGAGTAGAAGACTGGTGCTATAATTATCTTACAATCCAAGGAGTAATTCACCTTAGTAATTTTTGAATATGTCAAGAGCCTGGTTCACAAATCACTTAATTGCTTTTTATGGACTCTTTGTGCCGCAATTTACTGTATATGAGAAAAGTGACTTGTGTACCAATATCATATAATTTGCCTCATATTCACCAACCTTCCAAATCATAGCATGGTAACTAACAACACAACACATGGTTTCAGCTTCATTTCCCAGGACTCTAAAGACCTAAGGAAATGTGAAGTTGACAATGTTTCCAGCTGGGAGTAAATAGCATGCTTTCAAAAAGGGACCCACAAAAAACTTCCCAGAAAGCCAGTAGGTAAAATAATCTTGTCAATTTGAAGATCATCCCCACAAACTGCATTTTACTTTATTCATTATCAGAGCAGAACCTGTGTTTACCCTTCAGAAAAAAAAAATTGCAGGGAAGCTGAGATGTGAATTGAACAAGGAAGAGAAAATTCAATAAATACAAAATACTTTCTAATGTGCTTCTTTGCTTGCTCCCTGAAACAACAAGATTATACTCATTATAGAATATGTATCAGTCTCTTCTAGTCTGACAGATGCCATCGCATGAAACATACAGGCCAACAGATCTGACTGGGAACTTTGCACCAGAATGTTGATGAAAAAAAATGAGGTTTGTGTGAAAGAGGGTACTTTTCAGAGGGGAAAAAAAAAAAAAAAAAAAAAAAAAAAAAAGGAAATTTTTAGGAATTGACATTTTTCCAAACTAGTAGNATTTTTTTTTTCTTTGCCAATCCTAAGAGAAACATTCTTAGTTCTGTTTGATGTGTAACCTGTATGCTACCAAAGATGCTGTGGTGCTTTGTAGGCATTGATGCAAAGAGAACAAAATGGTTAGCAAATACCACATCTGTGGCAGAGATTTGCATTCACTTTGCATTCTGCAGGCTAATGTAAAATCCAACCATTGACCCATGTCATTTCTCTCTTCTTTTTCATTCTTTTTTTTTTTCCTCCATAACATCAAATACAAGATCTTGTCTTCATCAACAAAATTTACTTTGAACAGAACTTCCTCAAATATAATTTCTAATGCAGAATTCAGAAGTTTCTTCTAGACTATATTCGGCTTCATATTCGTACACTTGTCTTCTTTTTCATAGCTCTTCCCCACACTGTAAAAAAAATTCCTAATGCTCTACCTTTCTCTCCTTTCAAATTCTGTATTTGCTTTGGTACCTAATATTCGACCAAAAAAAAAAAAAAAA
>VXAA01001636.1:24136-71085 GCA_013399115.1 Anseranas semipalmata
GTTACCATTTTTTTTCAGGTACAGTATTTTTAGGAGGTCAGGCTGTACCAATCTGGTAAGCAGCAGTTTCCTTTCCCAAGCTTCCCAGTTAAATAATGCTTTCCTTACCAAGCCCTACTCATGACACCTAACTCTTAGCCCCTGCTAAAACTCAACAGTTGAATTCGCAAAGGGATTATCAATGTTAATACCTCACCAGCTTGCTGTTTGTCCAGCAGTCTCGTGGATTCCCCCAGCACCTAAGTTTCTTCCAGTAAAGCATGCTCCAAATCTGTAGGAGCAACTCAGGCAGCGCTAAAGCCCTCAAAGCTCCACAGTTCTCCTCCTTCCAGGAGGTACCTGGCAGCTATCAGAACAAGCCTCGTGGAGGCTGGAACTACGGGGTGGGTAGGTAAACCAAACTGCTCAGTAGCTGGGGTACTCACTGGCACACATGACCTCCTGTGTTCAAGTCCCTGCTACACCTGATCTGTAGCAAGGACTTGAATCTTCCCAGAAAAATGTCCTAATGATTAGCTTGCTTTGGAATGACTGAATCTCACTTGTTGAAGCAATACATTTAAGCAAATTAAAATGAACAGTGGCATAAGGTGCCTAATATCTATCAGTACTATCAATTTTGGTTAAATAGCCACTACCCTGCCTCATCTCGTAGATTTCTCTACAGTTAATGAACTGTACTTTTAAGTTTACTGACACGTCTTTGTATGCTTGCTACGTCAAGATCAACTTCATTAAATGATCTCTGACCAATATTTGTCCAATCTTAAAAACTTCTAATAATGTATATTCATTTACCTCGAGGTAACCTAATGCAATACTTCCAGCTTTCTTATGTTTAATCTAAAATTCCATTGTTGCCCATTACCTCTCCATATTAACTAGCAACAACAAGAACAGTTTATTCTCTTATCTTTGCAACCTTTTGCAAAGATTGCGAGCTGAGACTAGAGACTGCTGTAATCCCTCCAGCTTCTTAAAATAACCCCAGTTCTTCCACTCTTTGCTAATAGGTCATGTTTTCTAAATGCCTGATCATTTCCTTTGCTGATCACTCAGAGGAAAGAATAATTGGAACAGAAAACACAAGGGTAGCCAAGAAGTTATAAACAGAATGGCATTAATAAGCAGGCATGCACTGAAAGATACAAGTCAATTGTTAAGCTAATTAAAAGTAATGGTATAGAAGCAGAGAGAAAGCGTGTACCGGCACAGTGTTAACTGGTTATGTTGAAGACATAATGGAAATCAAGTTTATATTACTTCAAATGGTCTAAATATCAATGAAATTGCCTTAAATGCATCCAAAGCAAAGTTTGTTATAGAAATTATCTGTAGAGATTTGATTTTCTCCTCATGAATGTGTGGTTACCTATAAATAGCCTACAGAGAGGTCTGAAGCAAAGCAAAATTAACAGAGAGCAACAAAGAAGAACTTGTCTTTAAGATGATAGGCATACACTACAGTGTAAGAATAACAGACTTTTCCAGTAATTATCCTCTTGATGATTGCTTATGAAAAAGAAGACATGGAAAATCAAACCATGCAAGTTTATGTGAAAATTTGAATTACTACCACAGAAAAACACAGTCTAGGATTATCCTGTATCACGTCATGATGAATCAAATAACTTCTCAAAAACAATCACTAAGTTTTCATGTATATATTAAAACACAATGGCTCTACCTTTTCAAAATAAAAACCTAAACCAGAATTAAATACTGGGGATCTGTTTTTCAGGTGCCTTGCAGAAATGCTAGAAATCTGTAATTGTATTGCAATTACTCTGAAATGGTAAAAAATCTCCCTAAAATACAATAAAGAATCAGAATTTTCCATATTATCCAAGAAAAGCACATAATTCTCATGGAGATACAATATAAAAAGTTCACCACAGAGGCTGTTTTACTTTATTTCTATTTCATTCTGATATTTCAAAAAGTTATAAACCTGCTATGTCGCCAGCATACCTAATATAAAGAGGCCAACAACGAACACTCGAAATAACAAAATGAACTAAATAGCTTTAACAAAGTGTAACAAATCAAATAGCAGCGTAATATATCAAATGGGTTAGTCCTCTGCACCATCACATACTCAGATTTTAAACACACAACAAAGAGAATAGCTGACCAGTCCCTGAGGTAACTTCCTGTTTGGTATACAAAATGGCTGCCGACGTACATTTGTTTCTACAGTCACTCATATCAAACATATCACATTATTCTGCCAGGGATTCACTATTCAGGTCTATTTGAAAAGCCACGTGTTGGCAATGACCCTAACCAGTTGCCATGAAATGCCATATTTCTTTTTAACAGAAGAAACGTTAACCATCCCCACCGCCAGTCATCGGCATCCAAAATATTGACAGCAACGCTGCTGTGAGTTAGAAGTAAAAATACAAGGAAATACATGAGACAAGGGGAAGGGTAACAGCAACATACACACAACGCCAAACAACTGAGTGGTTTGTGGTATGGCACAGGCACTGAGTGACATTTTAGTGTTACATTCAGCAAGAAAGAAAGAAAAGGAAGCAAACAGATTTTGTTTCCCAGGTGACCCCCCACACTGTCCCAGATCTCTTAGCTCAGCTACACGCAAGCAGAGAGGCAGAGTTGGACAATAATACCTGGAAAACCTGTGACAAGCACCAAAGCAAAACAGCTGATAGAAAGCTGCACCACCATCCTCTGACTCTACACGTCATGTCCTACATCAGTTCGCACCAGACAGTAGCACTTAGGAGACAAATTTTAACTCTATGCAAACATCATAACCAGTAAGCAGCACTGGTTAATGAACAGGAATAGCAATCAATCTTTTGGAAACAAGCATCCAGAGTCCAGGCTCGGAGCATGGGGCAAACCCACCCATAGCTGCAAAAATTGTCAAGAGGCTTCTATTTTTGCAGAGCTCAGATACCCACACAGACTAAAAAAACTAAGTAAATACATTTCTCAAGGAAAAAAAAAAAAAGTATTTTTTTTAATTATTTTTTAAATAGCAAGACTAAAAAGCCTTTCTTACTTTCAGCTATCTGCAGCTATCTATCTGTCTTGCAGTAGCCACTCGACCAGTTTGAGCTCTGCTTTTAAAGTTTGTGAATATGTTTCTGTCATGTCCAGAGTCATTCTTACCAAATCTTAAAATAGTTAGATCTCATTAGGAGTTTAAAAAAGCTTATTTTCTCTTTAAGGAGAATTTGTAGGTTCCTATTTCAATATACCTACAGGCTAGGAATGTTAGCTATTTCAGTCAGCAGGTAAATATTTCAAAATTCTGGTTAATTTCCACTGAAAAAATAATGAGTTTTACAATTCCCTGCAAAAACATCTCTCTTGAACCCTACTGGCACTAAGATAGCCCTTACAATGATTTCCTCAAGAACTATGGACACTTTGATCCCAGGCAACCAAGTACAGCACGTCTGAAAGCTGGGACTCCTGAGGCCTTCTGCTTCTTGTCAGCCCATCAGGATGCCAGCTGGCAGCAAGGCAGAGTGCTTTTGCATGATGCCCAGTTTCCTTGTGGAAATCTACCCGAAGTAATGTGTTCCTGTAGAACCTGGGAGCTGATAGTTCCTGACTATTTGAGTAGTGTGGTTTGGGGACTGCTTGCCACATGAAGGAGAAATTCTAATAGCTTCTGAGATATGGCTTGCCAGTTTATTAAAGAGAGCCCACGATGTGCCTGCTTGTAGAGGATTAGTACCTTCCAGGTATGTTTTCTGACCCTACTATCTGTGTAGGCTGGGCTTCGTACATCCTTCACAGTCAGGGGAGCCTGCTTGAACAGGCACAGTGCATCAGAAGCCACACACGATACACTCAGAGAGACCTAGCCTTAGAGGGACATGCTGAGAATGGAAATGAACATGTGGGAAACTTAAACTGCATTTTGCCCGATACAACCACGCTTAGATATCCCAATAATTTCATCCTAACTGGGGGCAAAACAATTTATGAAATTTCTAGTTCCATTTCAGGCCGCTTTGCTATAGAGAATGGACCTCACTCGTACTTTGTGCAAGACACATCCCCTGGCATTTTACAGATCATTTCTCCCACACATTAGTAATCTGAAGTTAAGTAAGTAGCCATATCTAGACTAGATTCTTTATCGTCTAAATGCACCATTCAGGGTAGACAATGGACTACTAATCAGACAAATACCTATCCTGCTAGTCCTGGCAAAGGGCAATATACCACAAGAACAGCACTGTTGGGGTTGAAGTACTGGCTCTATTCAATCAGCTGGAGTTTTAATATCAGATTAAAGTGTCAGAATTTTGCTTTACATACACTGAGCCATATTTCTTTCTGTACCTTTATACTTTGCAGTATTCCTTGCATTAAAGCAGATTTCTAGAAACAAACAAACAAATAAAAACCCAGTAAATTTACCTGAGTGTTAGGTATTTGGATTATAATGCATCAAATTGTTTATGTAAGAGAATTCCACTAAGTGCAAAATATTGATTCAAGTCCCACATCACCTATGTAGATAGCTGAACATAGCTTATTTGAGTATGCAGTGATGCAGGGATGAAATAAATACACTTGTGCATAAAATGCATTTGAATCTCACACTGAATCTTAAGCATATTTAATTTGAATATGTAATTAATCATGGAGCATTGAAATATTTCTGGTCTTGCTGTCTCTAATTTGTAACAATCAATAGCAATGCAACCCAACAACAGTTTTTGTACCCCAGATCATCAAATTCAAAGATATTTTCCACACCAACAATATTTCTGCCATGTTATAAACATGCAGAAGCATAAAGCTAAATAGCAAGTACAGTTCTGTAATAAAATAGTACATATGTGAAGAGGATTGATTTAACTTCTACGTGGAACATTTCTCAACTTTAAAAACTCTTATACATATTAATGTCTTTTTTTTTCCCCTTTTTGCATTGAATTGTAAAGTAGTTTATAATGAGAAAATGACTCAGTTATCCCCACTTGTGCTACATTATCTGCTGTGGGATGGAGAAGGAGTTGATAATGAATATATATATATATATATATATATATGTGATGTGGAGGATTTGACGTGGGATTTAGATAGAGCACAAGCCTAGTGCTGATCACCTGCCTAAGGCTGAATTTCACCCATAGCACAGATGGCAGTATTAAGTATGTGAAAGCAGCAATTCCTTTGAATAATTGATGGATTCTTTGAGTTATTTTTTTATTGAATCTATTTATTGGTGGATAGGAAGAACCCACATTTTTCTTCCCTCACTATAGATGACTTCAGACAGGTGCTTTGGAAAGATGCCTTAATCTCTCAGCAGATGAAAACTATGTTAGCCAGCTGCAATAGGCCAGGTTTTCCTGGGAAACTTTCTTTTTCACACAGATACACACACACCCTCCAAGAAGAGCAGTCAAACTCAAAGAAATCCACTAAAACAATTTGTTTAGTCGCATAGAGTTATTCAAAAGAGAAAAAAAAAGAAAAGAAAAGAGAGAAGATGATAAAATATTTACTGTGAACATTTTAAAATACACTGAAACAGTTAAGTGTTTCACATATTTTGGTATAACTTGAAATAAAATGTCATATCACATTTTTGGAGTTAAAAGTTCCTTGAATTTTTTTTTTCTTTCCCAAGAACAAAACATTTTGTTCTTCTGAGAAAAATTTACCTTTCACAGTAAATAAGATAAAATTACCTCATGATTGATCCAAAGCTTTTTTCCTACTTTTTGTTGTTGTTGAAACGTTACAGCACAAGAACGAGTTTTTCCTCACAGTTTAATTTCTTAATGCTTTGTTATTCCAATCTGATTGTGTAATTTTCTGTTGATGTAACATATTCTTCTTTTGTGGCATCACCTCTCTAGTGAAGCACGAGTTTGATTTTTACACTACAGGTCTGGCTACAGATCTTATAGAAGCAGCTCCCCATAATCTCTGTGCCTGCTTTTCTCTATGGTTTCTTGTACTGTGCATTTGCAGTCAACCTAGTTTGTTAATAAGCTTTACCAATATCAATACTTGAAACCCACCAAGACATTAGTTAAACATATAGAAGAAACAACCACTTATGTTTACTGGCTTGGAATGGGATATCTTTTTCTTTTCAAAGCTAAAGCATTCAGAAACAAACAAAACCGCTGCCTTCTGAACATTTATTTCCCTGGCTTTTGCCACCCACTCTGCAACTCTTTCATCAGTTAGACTATGGATCTCAAGAGACTCTCAGCAACTGCAGCAAACGAAAGGCAGCTGCTCTTGGATGTGGACTCCTCAAAGAGGAAAAGATGAAGAAAGAATGGGAGTGATCTGTCACCCACATATTCCCACAATAAAACCAAGCAACATGGCAGAGATTACAAGAAGCATAGGTAAAGACATCCAAATAGGCCACTGTGCAGTTTTCTGAGCCAAGAGAGAATCAAAATATCCTCTTGTTCAGAGAGATCAAAAAGACCTCCAGACAACGTAAGAACAAGAAGTGGATAACTTGCTCAGTCACCAACAGGTTACCAAAACTCATGGAAATGATCAGTTGGGTAAGGATCAGACACAAGTATTAAATAACTAAGAAAGCATCTGATGAAACACATGACCTGTAAAGGGACTTTAACCTCAACTGCAGTGCACATAGATCTAAATTATTCATGTCAGATACCTCGTGCATAATGTAAAAAAGGTGGAGGTGTTATGCTCCAGGGCTCAAAAGGAGGAGCAGAGCCATGATAATCAGTATCTTCTTGCTGGAGGTTCAATAGCAGTAAGGTTGCCTCATGAACAAATGGTAACATTTCTGAGTCTTTGAACTGAGTCCATCAAGTAGTGGTATTTTGGGACAGACTGGTGCAAACACGGGAAAACATACGCAAGTTTCAGTGTTCCCTTGTCAATGCATGCAATTGCTCTACAAGTTGTACTGCAGGGTGGGAATGGTTTAAGAGCTCTGTTGTCTTTGTTCTGGCACCAGTGTTCCAAATGGTCAACAAGACATCCCACTCACTTCCACAAGGCATTGACAAAGGTGCAAACACTGACAGAGAGTGAATCATAGGCAAGAAGTTCTACCACCTCTGCTTAAGGGTTAAATCTTTGCAAACTGAAATTATTCGGTCTTTAGGATAATGATCAGACCTCATTATCGTTGTTTCTGAATGCATTGGGAAATGTTGCTGCTTAAAAGTTCAACAATAACAGTGTGTAGACATACTCTTGCCTGGTGCTGAGCAAAAGCCCTTGCTACCATGCTATCATGAATTAGAATGATATTTACAAACTTCACAGGCCCTTCAAGTTTGGCCAAAACATCCACACTCCTCCATAGCTGACATCACACAATCCTCTGGTTATGTCTCCATATCAGCTACTCTAGTCTCTTGAATAGATGTTTGTTAGACTTTCCCTGGCAACAAGAAGATTCTTGTATTTTAGTTTCCAAAGTCTTCCAGTTGCAATTCACATGTTAGTTAGGTTTTGCTAACAGCTGCAGCAGTATTGACTAATTTTAAAAAAATAAATAAAAATCACTCTGTACCTCTTACAGACCACATCAGTCTTTAGAGATGTATTAAAAAGTCTTCTGTTCTGTATCCTTTGTACATGGTCTGCTGGCCATGGATGACTGACTGCATGTAAATACAGCAGGCAATTTTAAGAAAAAATTTTTCACATCTTCTATAAGGTGTGAATAGTGGCTCCTTGTTGAAGCTGCTCAGACACTAAGAAGGCTTAAATACCATTGCCATATCAAAGTGCGAATATCTTAGCTTCGCTATGTTAATAACTAACACTTCCAGCAGCAAAATCTGCTTCCACATGCCCTCAAGACAAGGAATAGTCAAACATGGACAAAGAAAATACTGAATAAAAGTCTGTACGAATAATTGATTACAATATTAAGTGTTTGTACTGTTCCAGCCCCAGTTCTTGCAGGGTTCATGAATTTGATTCAACAAGCAGCTTACAATAAGATCAAGCTACTGACTTGAGTGCACAGTGAAGTTCCACTGCCCAGACTCTGGTGATAGTTCATCTATACACTTGACCGTGCCTTTTAGCTCTCAGATGTCTTTTTTTTCTTTTTTTCTTTTTTTTTTTTAAAAAAAACAGTATCACTTAGAACAAGTGCTAAAACATACAGACTGTTGCTTCTGAAATTACAGATGGGGCATAGGGTACTGTCTGTCTGTCAGAAGACCATTGATCATATCAGTGCCAATGCAATGCCACTACTACATAGTACTCCAGTATAATTGACCTTGAATTTCCTTTAACAAATTCAGAGCGCAATCCATTCCTTTGAAAAGGGCTAGCCCAAGATCTTGCAAAATAAATATATGCTTTCTTTTGTTTTAGAATTTGTGCTTCATTCAGCCTTATTGTTGACACTTTTGTATCATTTTTTAATTTAAAAGTTAATTAAAAAAATAATTCTTTGTCTCTTTAAATGGTTTTATTTTCTCATTCCAGAAAAGCAGAAAATACCATTCTGAAAACTTCAGCTCCAGCTGAGTTCTCAGCCCAGTGGAAAGCTTTCTTACTCCTCTCATTATGAAGATAAGACCTACTCTTGTTTGAGGTGAGTGGTACATCCCATGGTAAATGTCCAACAGAGTCCCTGAGTGACAGAATCACAGAGATCCTAGTTCTGCAAAAGTTCACATTAACACAGAGCACCAGCTAACTCTGCCTCAGAGTTGGGCTAAAGAGATATAGAAGTATTTAAATACATGTTGTTCTCAGAGGAAAAGAAATTTTGATGCAGCAATGGGCTCGAGGGGAAGAGCTACTACTGTTGGAGACATGCTATATGTCTCATTAAAAGAGTAACTCAGATCGTGAAGGCCTGGGTCTTGAATGCCTTCAAGAGAAATATTTATACAAAGACAAGTGCTCTTCTCTACTCCCCAGTTTGTGTGAACTTTTCTTAAATGTTCCCACAATGGCAATTCAATGGAGCTGATCAGGAATATTTCAAGAAAAATTTCTTGTGTCTAAAAATAGTCTTGCAAATACTTTTCCACGATACTTTCACAAGGAACTTTTAATGGGGTCAGGATTAAGAGACTGGTAAGGAAGATTCCTAAATTCAGATCACTAGTATCACAATAGTTAAGATACACACCCACAGTGCCCATCTGATTTGAAACAGCTGCTTGAACCTGGATCTCCCACAGTGGGGCAACTGTATTGATACTCCTAAGTCAATAGGTTCTAGATTATATCATTCTTTTTTATTGTTCTTTCTTCCCACGCACTTCTAATGGTCTTTTTTTTTTTTTTTTTCCTCCAAAGGAGAATGAAAAATTTTGCAAATTGAGTATCTCCCAGCCAGTAGTCCTGTCCCTCTAGCATCTCTTGCCCCCTACACTGGTGAAGGATTTTCCTTATAATTTCTGTCTGTGGTAATCTAAGCAAAGAGATATGGAACCTGATACAGTACTTTCCCCCCCTTTTTTTTCCTGCAAATGTAAAGACACCTTTCCTGACTCTACAGTAGTCAGGAAACATTAACTTGGTACAAAATTTCACTCCCATCCCCCTTTCACCCTGGCAACAGTCACACTCTCAGTTTTGTAACCTATTTCCTCTGATTAACACCTAAGACATTGTTTACAACTATGCATATATCTTATCTAACATCACCAAAGATTTGATGATTTCTATATTTTAGTTGCTCATGTTCACAAACATATGTCACATAACAGTTTTGAACAAAGCTAATTTAAAATCATTACCAGAACATTCTTGAACTGTTATAAACCAACATTATCACTAAATATCTAGGCCAGACCAAACTAACAAAAACAAACAAAACTCACAACCCCAAACCAACAATAAGCAGAATTTTGCTGGTTTTAATACCTTTGGAATGTGACTAGACATCCCACTTGCAATTGATAGAATTTCCTACCTGTTGTCATAAAGCATCAGTTGTTAATTTGGAAAAGAAAGTTTCCAAAGGAGCTATAATAAGACATAATAGCCAGCATTTTCAGACATGGAGACACCAAGCCATGCTACTCACATATAAACATTTCCATAAGTGCTTACTAACAAGATCCATAAAACAGGGCATCTCTGCTCCAAGTTTAGATCTTCAAAACTCCTTCATCTAATTCTATATTTCATAAAATATTAATCATTAAATCATTAAACAATAATACATGTTATTTTCAATACTAGAAATGATATAGGAGCCTACAGGTTTTCTTCCTGAGGTGCTCAGAAGCACTTACCACTTGATGGGGCTGAGCAGCTCAGCAGATTTCTCACATGTAAGCCCTGCTGATATGCATTAACGAGACACACCTTTGACTCTTTTCCTGTCTGCTATATAGCCTGTGCTCCAGTCCGTGTTCTCATAAGTATTTCAGTATTTTACTGAGTGACTGCTTAATGTAGAACAAACAGTATGTGCTCAGGCCATTGTTAAAATACAGAATTTCCTGTTTAAGCCAAATGACAGAAACACTTCTCTACAGACTTGATCTCCTGTTTCTTTTGTCTCTCTGGCTCACTGAATATTACAGAAAGTAAACAACTTCCAACAGACCTGCAGATTACCGCAGTTCAAAAGCTCTCCATTGCCTGACAGGCAGGGCAGCCCTCCAGGCTGAGGGAGGTAGAAGTTTGGCGCTCGTGCAGATGGATGAGTGAAGTGAACTCAGACCTTTGACGTTCCTGATGACTGCTCTTACCACTGCTGCATCAATGGGGGTGGGAGAGGGTGAAGGAGATCCTCTGTAAGCTCCCTGTCCTCCTGAGATGGGAATAAAAATAAACAAAAAGATAGGAGCAGCTATTTCCTTTTTTGAAGGCCCTGCTTGCAAGAGAGATTTCAGGGCAGAGAACTCCCCAGATAGGAGGAGCTGCTCCCTAGCACAGGCAAAGTGGCACCAAAGCCTCTGAGAGAGCAGGGTGTGATTTAAATCCTCCTGTGTCCTCAGTGACTTACTGGTTATCTCGGGGAACTCCCTGTTCTGACATGCCTCACATCTCTTGAATATCCCCAGAGGGGAACACAGCTCTCAGATTCAGCTCACATGTCAATGCCATTTTGGCTTCAAAACCCCATTTTGTAGGTTCAGAGTATAACCTAAATTACTTCACAATACAAATTGATTCTAATGCAGACTGGGCTCCTAAATCAAAGAAGCAAAACACCCACAAAAGATATATAGAAACTTCTCTCATATCCCAGACTGTCAACATGCTCCAGAGACATTTAAAAATCCATTCCTAATTTAGAGATCTTAATAGATGATATGTTTTTCAGAAGGACTGACTACCAGTGACTTAATATGAAAAAACTTTGCTGCTTAGATGGATCACGTTAGAAATCTTTTTAAAGGGAAACTTCAACCTTATGCAAGTAATTGCCATGAGAATGTACAGAAACTTGTTTTGCATTCATAGATTTTACGTAAATTCAGGGTGGGATTAGACTCCATAAAAGCAATTTCTTGTGAAGCAGAGACATAAAGTGGCAAATAACAGCTCAAGTCAGAGTTACTTTCTTGCGGAAAATATAGAAACCCATTCTCACATACACAAAGAAATGACATGAGTGTTTGAAAAGCTTATGGAAAATAGGTACAGTATTGATGAAGATTATTTTCATGTAATACAAACACTTTTTTTTATTTAATCTCACTGCTGCTCTTGTAAAGTGATATAGTTTTAAGTGTTTATTGTATGTTTTCCTCTTTCTTTGAATTCTCTCAGTTGTATTATCTGGTCTGTATCAAAGGAATTAATCTTTATCAAATGTAGAAGTCAGCATTTAGTTTGACAAGTGTCAGTTTTACTTCTATTTTCTTATCTCTAATCCTAGTTTCAATGCATCTTTAAACATATAAGCAAATCCTTTATTCTTAACACACAATAGTTTGAATTTTTATTACTATTGTGTAGTGCCATCAAAACTCTTCAAAATCACCATTCTTGGAATGGTATTTTTTTAAAAAATGCCATTTTAATCAGCATTTAATGGGTAATATATATTTTGAAATTTACATTACATAATTAAGCATATTCAATTTTATAATGTTTCAAAATAGCTACTTTCTGTTCACACAAAACATATTTACACTACATTCCACCAGATGCAATAAATCTGAAAAATGGGGCATTTTTATGAAGAGCTCTGTAACAGTGTATGCCAATTTAGGATACATATGGGGCTGCTTCCAAAGTAAATTTTTGTGAATAGTCATTGGATTGGCAGATACCTTCTAAAACTGAGTTTTGTACTTTTGCCCTAGATGAAGCTCTGTACTACAATCTACAGAGTTTTGGGCTAAGAAATGACTGCAGGATCATTATTGCCAGTCTGTTGATAGACATTTTACTGTGTGGTAAAGACTAACATAACATTAAAGAAAAGAATCACAGACACATCACAGTCTACCTTTCAGGTTTGTTTCAATTTGTCTCCCTTATTTGTGTAAGGGTGCCCTGTCTGACCATCTGTGCATTCCACAGAAATGTTCAGTGCAGTGTAACTAAGGAGGCCACTGTTATCTAAGAAAAACTAAAGTAAATTTAGTGGTGGAAAGTTTTCTTGGGGTGCGGGAGGGTGGGGGGTGCACGAGCGAAAAAACTGGTTGTGATCTTACACTGGAGATAGAAGAGTTTCTTATTACAGTCATAATAACATGGTGAATTTGTTTGCTAATTCTTGATTTTCAAAGGTGTATTTTGGTCTTGGAAGTACTATTCACGAGAATGTGATTCTGTCACCTCATTTTCTTGTTTCTTTCTACATGAATGATTAGTTTAAAGATCCACCATCAATTTGGTCTTTTGCTTGGTGAGGACTTAAGTCCTTATCGTGAGGCCACAGGTGATATGACATGTGGTCGTGACATATACATGTTTTTTTTTACCAGAATTTTGTCCACAAATCAAGCACCACTGACACATTTTGTTTTGGATTAGTATTCCAAAGTAGAATAGGTTAGCTTTCCTAGGTAAAGCAATCTGTCCCTATGAAGTTTTCCCTTCCACTAAGTTGCTTAGTTCAGGGAAAGAAAAAAAGGGTCTTCTATGGGGTTATTTTTGTCTGTGCCTGTCTTCCAAAAGCAAGACTTAAATGAAAGCAAAGTCAATATTGGATTAGTTTAAGGTTTGCTTAAGCAGAATCTCCAATGTTCAAAAAAGCTGAGTAATTTAGGAACTCAAATCCGATCGCCTTCCAATGGGATTTAAATTTTTAGGGGAGGAAGATGCTTTGGAGATTATGACTATGCAGAAAAAAAATGATGGGACTATTTCCAAAATAAGCAAATAATTGGCCTTGTTTTATAAAAGTTCGTTCTATGGGCAAAAGCTTAATGACTTTACCTCTTCCTTCATCTTCCTGCTACCAAAGAAAACAGATTTCTCTCCTTCCGAGAGCACACACTTCTGTTCTGAGGGAGAATCACTGAATGAAAGGTCTCTTATTTAACCTTTTCATGCCAAGTTGCAAACACAGCAATGAAAGAGAACTACGTTCCACAAAAGTGATTGTCTATGGGCACAACCTGTGGATATGTAGGGAAGGTATTTTCTTTCTTCTTGGTATACTATCATCCACTGCTAAGACTGAAACAGTGCAGCTCTGCACCTCTTCCCATAGTTTACTCTGGTAAAATGAAATAACAGAGCCCAGAATAAATCAATAGTTTTTTTTTTTTTTTTAAACGAACTGAAATTAAAGTGGAATAACTTTGCCTTTAGATATATAAGGACATAGGAAACAACAAGAAATCTAGATAGAATGCCCAAGCACGCTTGCTGATTTCTTCTAATCTGGATATAAAAATCCCTCCTAAAAATCCCTTATCAGTTTTAGGCTGTGATGTTAGAAACAGAAGTAATTGTCTCAATGCTGACAAGTTGCCTTTCTTGTTTACCTTTTCTATATTTTCAGGGGGAAAGGGTGATAAGCAGATTCTATCTTGCTCTTTTCAGACTACCCTAGAAAGAGGCTGGGATTAAGACCCTTGGACAGAAAACCTATTAGAAATTCAGTGTACGGTTTACTTTAGATAATACAGGAGTTTGGAATGTTCCTCTCATTTCTTCCCGAATCTTTCATAACCAGGAGATAACATAATACCAATTCAATCAAAAGTTTAAAAATACATCTCATAATGAAAAGTGTGAGTGTTGGCATTAGGGCTCATCAGAAATATTTATTTATTTAAACCTGAAAAGATTTTGATGAGAAATGGAGAACAACTTTCCTCTATGTTTAAGTGGATTAATTTTTTTTAGGAAGAAAAGTATGGCAAAAATGCTAAAATGCTTCCTCTTCAAACTTTAATTTGGATTTATCATCTGCTTGGAGACAGAATAGACTCAAAGAATAAGGTATTACTTCAGACTAGCCTGGCTGGAAAAAATTGACCTATGTAAAAAACTTGTTTACAATCATTTCCATGCTACCATTGTTGCTACTACATGTCATGTCGTTCCTTGAAGTTAGATATGGGTATCAGCCATCAATAGTCCCATTATCACAGTGATCAAATTTCACAATGACCCCAGAGTGGTTGACTGCCCTTGTGTCTATTCTCAATCAGCAGCCAATAGTGATCTACATTGATTAATCCCAATTATGGTGTTATATTAAGTAAGTCTGTTAATTTACTGTTGATGTAAAATTTCAATTTTGGGGGTGAAAAGGCTTCATGCATCAATCTATACATTTTTCTTCTCAAGTGGAGGTAAAGCTTTCACTTCTCACTTCTGCCCATTGGATAAAATCTGGCTAAACATTTCATATCACCACCTGGAGGCCACAGCATAGGATCTGCAAAAAATAGCTGCAACTCCTGAGAGCTGAAGGGAAATAGAAGAATCTTTTTAGGAAGTGAGTCTGGATTGAAGTCCCAGGATAGCCTGGAAATAAATTGATTATGAAATCAAAAATGATAGAGGAGACTTGCTAGTGTGACCTGAGCTGTAAGGTATGTAATTGAACTTAGTCTCTGACTGTATGGAAGAGGTAAATATGACTACAAGGTATGTCGAGGTGGTGAGGACAGACTTTTTTGGAGCTGAGGATGCTTTCCTTTCATTCTTAACTTTGCAGCTGTTTGTTACCCTCAAAATGGCTTTTGCCTTACACTGATTCTAATTAAAGCTGATCTCAAAACAGCTGATTCCCATCAATACATTCCACATTATTATTATTATTATTATTATTATTATTTATTATTATTATTATTATTAAAGTACACAGAGGCCTGGGCTGTTTCTGGGCGACTGAGCATACCACTGCAATCCATGTTTCAAGGGGTGAAAACTGCTGTTGTGGCCCAGGGCACTCTCCTACCATCCCTGTCCAGGAGTTTTCCTGCCGCTGAGAAGAAGGGCAGGAGAAGCCTCAGCAAGGATCTCCCCCCTCTGCTTGGGGGCTGCTCTGCCCCTGAGGCTCTCACACATGGCCCTACCTGAGCTCCGGCCTGGATGCAGCCCTGAACCTGCCTGGCCCTGGGCCCTGCTGAGCTGGGCCCAACCCAGTTCCATCTTGGGGGCTGCCTTCCCAGCCAGGCCCGGGGCCTACAGCAGCACCTGGGGATGTGGGCTGTGGCTGACCCTGGTCACCATCCCTGGCCTAGCCCGGCTCTCATCGCTGGGGTTGCAGGGCGGGCTGGTCAGGGAGGGAGGCACCTCACCACCCAGCCCATTGCCAGGTCTCCTAATGCTGGTACTTCACCTGAGAGCCTCCCCTCACCAGCTTTTTGGCAGCCCAGGGCACGGCACACCAGGCTGAGCTTGGGCTGCGGGCAGGTGCTGCAGCAAGCTGCCTGCAGCCCCAGCTCCAGGGTTAAAGGCAGCTGGGAGAGCCACACTTCGGGCACCACGACAAACACTCTTTGTAGAGAGTGGTCCACAGACAGTTCTGGTGCAGGCAGAAGATCCCTGTGTGGATGTTTCTGAAATATGCCTCCCATGTTCTGGGCTGATTTTGGCTCCCCACTCCCTTCTGTCCCATCTGGCATGGACAGGTGGTGGTGGGTATGGTCTGTCCTCCTCCCTCCAAGGACAGGCCATGCTCTACCATGTGCTCCCCACCAGCCAGCCCTGCTGTCCGGTTGGTCATGGCTAGGCAGACAGTGGTGTGAAGGCATCAGCTGACATGGGGGTGCCCCTTCAGCTGCGCTCGCCCCAACCACCACGGTATGTGTCTTGCCTCTGCCTCTCCTCAGGTGATACAAAATTACCATCTTCTTGGAGGCAGATGCCTAACAACAACAGTCCTGCCACTGAGAAGCCATTCCCCAGGGTTATGTGGCTCAGATCCTCAGAGAAAAGCTGTGAGAAGGTATAGAGACTGTGCAAAACCTACAGGGGTGGTGGAGGTCCCCAGTCGGCAGAGGCAGCGTGGCAGGTTTCTGTCTGGGGGAGGACAGATCCCACAGTGGGCGGAAAAATGATCTCAGATGCTTATGATTCAGCCAGAAATCAAAAGTCTCTCTGCCTTCTTTCATCTATCTACTATACAGCCTACATAGATTCCTATTCAAATATCATTAAAGCTCAAATATTGAATTATTCAGTGTAAGCAGCTTTGTGAAACACAAACTTCATGGCTGATTACATATTGACTACCCCTGACTTATGGAAAGAATTTAACTCTATGAGTTCATGTACCAAACCACACATGAAACTAAGTTTCACATACCACATCATAAAAACAGTGTTAAAATGTTTTTCCTCCACTTTCCACACATAGTAAAGTGAGAAAATAAACAAATACGTAGTACTATATAGCAAAGTTTTAAAAGCTTCTTGAACCAGCCCATTTGTTTGTCATATCTGAAAGAAGTGTGTATTTACTTGAAATACTGGGAAAAGGAGAAAAGTAGAAGTAAGGGAACCAGGTAGAAAGGGAACATGAGGAAACAACAATGGTATACAGAAAATGACAACCAGATGCAAATGGTTGCTTTAACAAGAGAAACAAAGCTTTCATATGTGTTACTACCTGTTGGTTTCATCAGCACTAGTTTGGGAAGAGAGCACAGACTAGGCAATATAAAAGCAAAAAAACTTACTTCCCATACATCTTGTTAGTAACATGCATGAGTCTCAACACTGAAAGAAATCCAAACTATCCTGAGGCTCATCATCTGTATTACAAATTACAAATTATCAAAGAACAGATTAATTTTAATTCATATTTAGATAATTTCTTACTAATTTAAAAATTCAAGTAAACCCATATTGATGATGAGAAAATATTGAAGTATTCCTTCTACCATATAAAAAGCTTTGTTTCAGAGACAATAAATTCATAGTGTCAAATTATACATGCACTGATAACTTTAAGTTTAAATAGCTTAGCTTCTCGCTTGTATTTTTTTTTTTCATTTGAATAGCAGAGGGGTAATGAAAAAAATAACTTGGAAATTATGTAAAATATCCCTGGCAAATTTGGGGTCTTCCACGTTTTTCTGTCAGGATGAATTTTAAACAATATGCTCTTGTCAATCCATAATGTTTAACTGAATAAGAAGACAAACAAGCTCAATTATCTCATCAAAATATGTTACCAGTTAGACTTTAGGAGAACTATTTAGGAGCAAGCATATTTAAGCAACCAGGTTGTAGATTATTAATTCAGTAGGAGGGTCAATTATCTTAATAAGGACTGGAGGTGACATAGCGTTTTGTGATTTTAATCTGCAATAGGTTATTGTGAAATTGCCTGAGGGTGAACATAATCAATTTGGAGCATCTAAGCAACATTTACTTTGTACTAAAACTGACAAACAACCACAGGAAATTCACCAGTGCTGTCAAACAGAACACTAACACACAGAACAATAGAGGTATTATTCTTCAGAGGTGGGTGAAAGAATGACACTAGGTATAAGATATCTACAGAAGTTTTTGCATGTATTATCATAAACTATCCTACTCTGCATTCAGTTCCTTGAAGAAAAGAAATTGAATTTACCACCTCCCAACCCACAAATAAGTGTCCAAAGTTTTATGGAAAGATGGAAAAATAATACTTCCCAAACTTAGAACTCAATACAAAACATCAGCCTGTGCATTCAGAACAGTTATGACAACATACCATAAAAGTATTCAGATATATTATTTATTAAACTCCTGTGCTGAATGTCTCCAAGTCCTTATTCTTACAGATAAATTATGTATTGCTGAGCACCACTTAAAGAAGCTGCTGAGGGGTCACTTCTCTGAATTTCTTATGTCTCACAGAAAGAAATTCACATCATTAAAATGCAAGAAAGTATGCACAGCACAGAGTTACCTCTTTTCTCATTTGGTATAGATGGATAATTGACAAAAGTATCTTGATTGTATTTGAATGCTCTGACTTTTCAAACAGGGAGGGAAATATATTTTAATATATTGGACCTACCTAGAAAGAATTAATATTGTAACTTGACCTTTATGTCTACATTGTTCAAATATATTCTGAATTGTTCTGAATATTGACTTACAGAAACCTAAGATCTCAGATTGTGTAATTAGCTTGGCTTATAGCCATCAAACCATACTGGAGTTTCTTGTCATTAAATGAGCTAGTGAAGAAAGGTGTGTCAAGAATCTAGTAAGAGAGAAAAAAAAAGTTTTTTTTCATGTTATTCTTTGATTTTCATCATGAAAAACAGATAGATTGCCTTTTTTTTTTTTCCTTTTCAGCAGAGAATCAATACATTGAGCAAAGTTGTGAACATTGGCAGAATGACTAATATCAATGTGTCTCCTGTGGTGACCCAAGCCAGCCTCATTCCCAAAAATGCATCTCTGTGGTTATTTTATAGCTATTAGTACAGCATGTCTGTAATGAGAAATATTTCATAAGCTCTGCCTATGTTCACAGAGAGATGGCACATTGTTTATCCCAATAATGAAACAATTAGAACGCTTAGCAGGTATAAGAAGGATATGCTCTAAATATCTTCCAAATCTGTCATTCTCTGTTGGATTTCTGCAGACTTTCCAATCTGCAGCACACAATTACAAAAATCTTTTTCTTTGGTTTATTTTCTCTAAAATCGAGTGTTTACTTACTTGACCTGGGATGTATTGCCACAGTACCACACTCTTTAGAACAATGAAATAAAGTGGAGGTAAAGGACTATCCTGTCACTCTGACTGTCAGCCAGCAGGAGAAAAGTGAAAAACAAGGTTCAGGGGTTTGAAGAAGTCTATTTCTATAATAAATGGAAACTAACTTCAAGAAAAATATACTTTTAGCCTTACCCAAACTCACTCATGGATTCAAGCCACGAGAACATCAGTATAACAAGCTTAAATGAAAGACCACTCAGGTAGGACTGATGAGATGGGAGTCTTAAAACAAAACAAAACAAAACAAACACAATTAAGAGATCATTGCCACTGAAATAAATAAAGTGTTAGGTTGAAATATTTGAGCAGTAAGTGTAATTGACTGAATGATTACAAGAATTTATACAACACTATGAGTATGATGGACATGAGATTGGGAATGAAAGTGGTAACAGTGTTGCTGGGATAACACCAGAGACATCTATAGAGCACACTCAACCCTAAGCTCTTCAAGCTTTCATCAAAAAACCTGTACATGTATTAGCATATTGTTGCTGTTTCTGTGTGAATTGGGTCATTTTTGTTTCTAGAACTCTTGCCTAGATAGCCCTGCCCATCAAAGGAGGACACATCCACCCCCCTTTTCCACCCTGAGTACCTGTGTAGAGAGGGTGTTAGAAAGATTTAAGAATTCAAACGAACGTCTGCCAATTGAGTGCATTTAAAGAACCTTTTTAACTCCTTTCCTTCCCCTTTCGTTCCCCATTTGTACAAGCAAACATAGAATCAAAACACATGTAAGATACATAAATATATTGTGTGTACAGACCACATAGGTATGTCAGAAATCATGTTGGAGTACAGAGTTAGATTACAGTGTAGACATTCCTTGAGAAGGTCTGTAAGTATGAATCATTAGAGCATAAATCAGTAGATAAGTAGCATAAAACACTAAGGAGAAATAGAAATGAAGGAAAATGGTACCTGAAAAATCTAAGTGAAA
Source organism: Anseranas semipalmata (assembly GCA_013399115.1). Lineage (NCBI taxonomy): Eukaryota > Metazoa > Chordata > Aves > Anseriformes > Anseranatidae > Anseranas > Anseranas semipalmata. The sequence goes on from VXAA01001636.1 coordinate 44,181, forward strand.
AATGAAACTTTATGGACACAAAGCTGTAGAACAAATGGGAATCATCATGTGAATGCCCAATACATGAGAACAGTAGCTGTAATCTGAGCACAAGTGAACAGAAAGACTGCATTATGCAAAGCATCCTATAAGGATTTTGAAGCAGATAAGCTAACTAAAAGTGAAACTGAGCATACTCTTTTAAAAAAAATCATCTCAACAGTGTAAAAACAGATGTGAATTTGCAGTGCATATATAAAACTGAATCATAAACCAAACAGCTTCTTGTTATAAAATCCGTAGAATCTAAAATCTGATGTCCCAGTTGTACCACAACAGATATAGCAAATAAAAAAAAATCAATGGGAATGTGGCAAGGTAGACAAAATTAGCAATCATTGCCATTGAGTTGTAGACTGGAAAGAAGAGAAGAAAATGAAAGTCACATTTTGAGTATACAGGGAAGAAAAAATTGGGAACTACTTTTGTAAAGCAAGAACTGAGAATAAACCTGCAAGTCAGACATTATTGAATGTTAGAATACAATTGGATAGAGGATTTTCAGATTCTTTTTCTCTCTTTTAAGTATGAGCAATTTATCTTCAGCTTTGTGACCTTTCACTATCTCCTTCCTCTTTTATTTCTGAATAGGTTTCCAGATGGTCTCCCATCCAAGAAATTCCTTTATTACTCAAAGTGGGCAGGGCTCTGTCTTTACCAAAATACATTGGACTAGGTTCTTGTGTTTTATGCAGTTGTAAGAAACTAAGCTAAGCTTAATTAAGGCCCACATCATAAATACTTAAGCAGTTTATATTCATGTCATCCAATCATTCTTTAACAACATACAATTAAAACAGCCTAACAACAATTCAAGTATGAAGAAAATACGAGGACTAAACAAAGCTAGTCATTTTTATTTTATAGAGGAGCCACTTTGACAGTTTATAGTTTGAAGCTAATTGTGTAATTTCCATTGGGTTAAAATTTACGTACTATTAGAGAGAGACTGCCAATTAAAATCATTTCTGCCTGAAAACAGTTTACCTGCAATTTCTGCAAAGAGCAAGTGAAACCACACTAACTATAAGAGATTAAACAAGAATTCTTTTCTGTTTTTCAGTTTGTTTGACATTTTTGCATTTGGCAGCACACTGTGTATTGACAAAGTAACTGTTTCCAATATACACTCAGTTTGTTAGTCAATTCATGTGTTGCTGGCATGGCTTTTCCACACAGCAGTAGAGAAGCAAAATTTGAAAACCCCCAGAAATATGTGACAGCAAGCCCATTAAAATTGGCAGAATTATGAAGGAGGTCTAGTTTAGGAAATAACTTTGATTTTGTAGGCAAATAAATTTCAATTTTGTTTTGTTTTGTTTCATCTTTGCTTTTCCTTACAAACTACTTTTAAAAGATTTCCACCCAGAGCTTTAAACAACATTAAATATAAACCTGTTTGTCTGTTTTCCAAGTAAAAGCAGATTTTCACTGAAAAATGCTAAATTATGAAAATTATGAAAACAGTTTCAACAATCTTGTGATAACAGGCAAGCAAGCAGTAGTTCCTGCAGTCTACTCTCATCACACCAGATGAGTGGAGAATGGAGAGCTCAGCTCAGTGGTGCCAGTGAGGTGGCTCTAAGGACTACCAGGCTTCCAAGCTCTCTGTTTCTGGAGTGACCTTGTCCCAGAGCCTGAGATTTCAAGGTTTCTCTAAGCTCTCTCTGAAGAACAGTTCCATACTGTGGACTGTCCTAGGACTAGAGATCTCAAGGTTTCTTGTCACAAGACCTGAAAACCCATGGGAGTCCCAGCTGCAGTAAGGGCTCCCTAGAATTGTTAAGGTAGCTTTCAGTCTTCCTGATGAAGAACTGCCACCCATGCTGCAGGGATGCTGGATTATCCTTGGGTCCCTTTAAAGTTTTGGTCTTTCAGCTCCGTAGTGACTAGAGAAGTATCAGGAAACTAAGACACAGAAATCCTGAGAAACTTCAAAGCTATCTATATTTATTTATTTTTTCAAAATATAATATTTAATGATTAAAAATATATTTGTTTATACTTGCCTTCTCCTGGGTATTACTTTTGTATAAAAATACAGATCTAAAAGCAAAAGGAATTTTCCAAGGAATAGATAATCTGACCTTTTCCCATACCAAGTTAGAATAATTTCTCTCTTTGTAGTATAAAATATATGATAAGCAATTTATGCTAGGGAACAGATGGTAAACAAACCAAAAAGCAGAAAACAGAGTGCTACAAAAATATATACTTTTTCATCTTTTTGATTGTGGCAGACTGCAGATGTAAATGTTCTGACCATGGAGAGTCTTTCACATGAGGTTAGCTTTTCTGAGTTGTCCCATTGACAGCTGTGAAACTGCTTATGGTACATATAGAGCTACAGGGATAGAATCATGGAATAGTCTGAAAAGTACCTCGAAAAGTGTAGTCTGGCACCTTTCCTCAGACAAGGTCAATTTTATCTTTGTCATTCCTAGCTGATGTTTATCTAACCTCTGAATGAAGGTGTCCCATGATGGCAGCCAGAGTTTTCCCCCAACAATTTATTCTGTTGCTTTCAATATCTTTATCATCACAATGTTCTTCATAATATCTAATCTAAGTTCTTTCTTGCTGCAATCTAGTCTAATTAACTTCTTATTTTATTCACCGTGGACATGGTGAACAAGTTATTCTTTTCCTTTTTTGCAAAAGATTTTTGTAAACTAGAAGGTTTGAAAATATGTGTTAAAGACTGGGAACAAAGTTGAATTTCTTTAGTAGTAATCAGCTAGAGCTGATAAAATAATCTACGTTTATACAAAAAATTGAAAACTTAGCAAAACAGTAGCTATAAGAAAACTATAGGAAGAAATGTTGACATATTTGTGGCAATAAGGGATTGATAGGAGTTGGTAGGTCAGGTCGATGGTTGGACTTGATCTTGAAGGTCTTTTCCAATTTAGATGATTCTGTGGTTTTATGATTCTGTAAGAGAGGATCCTTAACTAAAAATTTACTGCTCTACATGTTGCTATGAAAAGAGAATGGGGAAAAAAAAGGCACTTTTTTTTTTTTTTTTTAACACTGATCCTTTGATTGACAAATTGTAAAACAGCAAGCTCAGGCCCCAGAATATTTAGTAAAATGCATTTTTTCTGTTGGAAATTACTTTCAACAGAACATTTTTGACCAGCCATAATACAAAGATTCATAAGAGAATTTCCACCAGTCCATGAACATTTTTTAGAACTTCCTCCAGGAACATAACAATAAACTTTAATTTTAGATGGGAACTTCACCATGTGTTTTAAATACCTGCCCAAATACTAACTAAAACTTTAGCAATCTGAGCTATTTTTGAAACTATCTTGGAAAATTCAGTTTGTGCCTCAGCTTACAGCTGTCTGCTTAGCTGCTTTTTCATGAAGGAAGCCAAAGCCTCATCTGCTAGATGGTCTACAGTGATCTATATTTCATGCAGGGACACACTGAAAGCACATGTGTTTGAACAGAGAAAAACTTGACTTAAGAAAATCCAACCCAAAGGTGCAGGTAGGGATTCAAATAAGATAAAAAAAAAAAAAAAAACAAACTGAAACTATCATAAATAATGAAACTATCATAAACATGAAACTATCATAAATAATAATAATAATAATAATAAAAACTGCATAACCTTCATTAGCTACAAAGGCCTGTAACAGAACTCTTACCAGATATTGTCCTTTTTGTTACAGAAAGAAGGAGAGAAGCCAGTTTGACTTTACATCACTAAAAAAAGCTAGCAAACCCAAATCCCCAGAGTCCAACACTACCATAATCAAGTTACCATCTCAGGGACACCTTAAGCAGGCATAACGTCAGAAGTGAGTTCATTTGCCAAAGGGATTTGGAGAATGGTTGAGAGGACAAACCGAGACAGCCATTAGCTTTATCGTCAGTATTAACCTTTCAACATTTTAAACCACAAACATTCTCCTGAATCATCATATGGAAGATCTGTATTTTTAATGACCGCCACTATTGATAGGTTAGTCTTGTAAGTACTGAACAAGCTTCTCTTATAAGTCTGAGTTCTTCTTACCACCCTTTATAGACATTAGAGAAAAGTTTTAAATGTCATATTTGATTTGTATTTTATTTGAAATGGAAATAAGCAGCCCACACAGGCTTAATAATTTATTTAGTATTTGGTTTGAAACATTAGGGCACACTGTTTAGATGTCAAAATATCCTCTTTGGAACTGAAAAGTCTAGCAAGCCTTAAAAATCAGCTGTTCCAATAGTCATTCTAAGGCAAATTGCTTTTTCTCTTGGGCATTGCTTGCTATGGGACAATTCCAAACTTTACCTTGTGACTGCACTCCCTTGATTATTTTTGATGCAGTCTTTGCACAAGTCTAAAATAAAGGATGTGAAAAAATGAATTTTCCCTTCCAGTCACTGCATTATTTCCTAATGAAATATTGCAGCTTTTTTTTTTTTTTTTTAAATGCTGAATATTGCCTTAAACAGTTATATGAATACAACAGGTCTCCAACTTACCTTCCCAAAGCAAACACATAGTTTGCTAGATAGATAACCACAGCTGAATTGAACCCTAATCGGATTCCACTCTCAAATGACAGAACCTGTGGAAAGAAGGAGAATTACTTTAATTGCTTCTAGTAATTAGAAAAGAAAACAAGTAGCTAGGAGAAAATTGCTAGGGAGGGAAACAATTTAACAAAGAGAAGAAAGTGTGTCAGAAAGCAGAGTCGGAAAAGAGCAAAAACAAAACAGCACGAAAGCAACGGGGCATGCTGTCTTCCCAGACTCTGTAGTCAGAAGGTTGAGCTGGGGGCACATCTCCCACGTGAGAGTGCGATGGAAGCTTTCCAGACAGCACAAAGGTGACTTTGTAGTCTGTGGGAGATGTATCACAGCATACTTGCTTGCAGCACTCACAGCAGAACCTGCTGTAAGCTTCACCATAGTTCAGCAGAAGGGTCGGTCTGAAGGAGCCTTTTGCCCTGCTATTCTATCCTGAGAACAAGGGTTTAGTGCTAAACACTATGAGCAGCAGAAACAGGTCCAGATGCCAGGGGAATTCAAATGATCCTGGGGAAAGCGGAAAACTGTGGTCTATAAATCACAGCACAAAGGTTATAAAATATAATTCGGATCATTCTTTCCCCAATCCCAAACCCCGTCATCAAGTAATAAAGTACAGCAGCTGTTTCCTAAAAACAAATGTTGCCATTTGTTTTTGTGGGTTTTTGTTGTTGTTGTTCTTGTTTTGACACAATTACCTACTTAGTGGATAAAAGGAATGCAATATATATATATCTGGAGTCTAGAAAAGTGCTTGACGTGATACCTTGCAGAATTGTACTACAAATTATTTCCCAATGACTTGCAGAAGATCACTGTCACGTGGCTTGAGAGCTGACTGTAAAATAAAGGCTCAAAGTATTAAATTTGGAGTGTGTGTGTGGAGGGAATATTTAATAGCATTCTGTGGAGATTCATTCAGTTTAATGTCTTTATTAATAATGTGGATGTGGGAGTAAAAATACGTTAATGAAATATGCAGGTGAGAATAAATTAGAACTTGAGGTGAACACCAGAGAGCACAAAGGAATAACACAAAAGGGACCAAGTGAGATTAAGGAATCAGACAGAAAATTGCAAAATGATATTCAAATAGGAAAAATACAAACTAATATGTTTGAGGAAAATAATATAAAATACAGATATTCAAATAGTCTGAGAAGCTGGGATGAAGTGTAATGCTGGAAGAAGACCTCAGAGTAATAGTTTATTGAAACTTGAGTAAAAGCTTACAGCGCAGCATGGGTCAGATCATTTCAGTTCTGTTCAAGAATTCCTTCTTCAGGTGGTGAAGAAACTATAGCAGCTCTGGCTCTGGTACCGCAGCCAATGATTTCATTGGACTCAGCAACATTCGATCTCTTTAAAAGTAAAAAAAGAAAAAGGTTGTCAGTGCTCAATTCCCATAATTGTGAAGATAGTGACAAATGAGTGTATGATTTCATTGTCTTGGCAATAACATAACTATAATCGCAATGAAAAATAATATTAAAAAAATAATACTATATATCAGGTTGATCCAAGGACCCAGACCTGAGAAATGGAAGGGAGAAGATCCACCACAAGCAAGCCATGATTTAATTGATTTGTGTAGCCAGACTGTTTTGCTTCTTTGGTCCTTTGGATGAAGAAGTGATCGTATGATTTTAGATTATACAGTGATTATACCACAGTGGTTGTATCACTGTGATTGTGTAACGTAGTTTTAAATTATACTGAATACTACAGAGTATTTGATTTGGATCTCATCTGAGCCTGCTCCCTGACACGCCAGAGATTTGGGACTCCACATGTATTTCTTCCAAGACCAGAAGCAAGACCAAAAAGCTGCTTTTGGGAATTTATTGGAAGGTGTCAGAATGTGTGACTAAGCCAACGTTGTGCAGGGCATGTTAGGAAAGCTGCCTTTCTTGCTTGAAAAAAATACATGGAAGTAAAAATATCTCATCTCTTGAAAAGCTAGCAAACATTTGGGCCAGTAAGGTATTTGAACAGTAGTTGCTTTATTTAGCAAGTTCCACTTCTGTGCCCCCCTCCAATTGGTGTCCAATTCCTATCATCCCTCCTGCACCTATATTAATAATTCTGAATCAGAAGCAGATATTTTCTCAGGTATGATCACTAGCACTTGTTAAAGGCCTTTGGACGCTCTATGCTCCATCTCGTTGAGATTATTAAATGAAATCTTTCACTTACTCAACTTCTGGCTATTTTTCAATTTGTTTGAAGATGGCTGCAATTAAATCTCTTCCTAGGAAGAGGAATTCCCCTAACAAGGAGCAGTTTGCAGCTCAGCACTCCCAGCTTGCTCCCCATGATCCCGGAGTGGCTGCGTCGCACCAGCTGTGGAGAGGGCAGCCGCCAAGCTCCTGCTCTGCTCTTGTCCCACTGCTCGCCAGCTCCGTTTGCCTCTGTGAACTCTCCTGTTTCATTTCACATTCCTACAGATCTTCTGGATGCTGTCTGAGAGTTGCCAGAGTATAAACATATTTACTTTGGTTGCTCACTGTAAGCAAGACTATGAAATAAGTGGGACAAAAGAGCTTTATGTATGACCAACCCTACCAATCCTTTTGTCCTCTGCACTCAGACAAAAGGCATAGGGAAAACTGTTGTGAAGCCAACTAGTTCAGGCTTATGGCATGCTCTCTAGCATGTTGACAGCCAAAATCATGACATGCTGGTTGAGAAAGTATTAAATTGATGGGGATGCATCACTGACAATGAGAAACAACTGAGATAAAATTTGTGCACAGGGTCTTTTTGTTTGTTTTTGTTTGCTTTTCTTTTTCGCTTGTTTGCTTGTTTCTTTTTAAGCATACAACTGTCACATCATCTCTTTTACCACCTTTTTTTTCCATTTGATGTAAATATTTTTTTAATCATAAAAGTAAGACTATACTTATATACTTATAAAGTTTCAAGTAATACAGGAAATGTTGATAATGGGGTTTAGCTCTTGACATAGTGGGGTTTTAAGAAGCAACATTTCCATGGCTTTTGACTTACAGTTCGTAACATGAAAGAGTTTAGATGCAGGTAATATACTTGGTCTCTTTGGAAGCTTGAAAACAGATTGTTACTTTGCATAATCAAGTTATTGATATCCAGTAATGAGTTACTCTATGTGAATCACAGGCAAACATTTCTAAAATAAGCTTGTAAACATGCTGAATTGTTATTGCATGGTTTATTGGCACAAATGACTTTGGTTTCCTCTTAAACTCTATTTCTTTGTCTCACAAATGTGACAAATAAACCATTTAATCAGTAACGTGATCATCCTAGGCAGATGTCTTGATACCACCTCAGTAAGGTCGGCTGGGAGTCAAGGCTGTAAGTAGAAACTTACTGTACATTGGTGCTGTGGCTAATATTAAAGTGATTGAATCTGTAAAACACTGTTTAAGTGATAAATGGTTATTCTATCTTGAGTTACCTAGGTTGCATAATACATTTTCCATGAGAACTAGTGTTTGTCTTGTTGCTCAGCTGTTGTTTGTCTCCATTAATAAAATTCTGAGAGTGCACACACACTGAAGGCAGTGTGGAAAATTTGCCTAAATCCATCCATTCTGTAATTAACACTCAACTTTGTTCATCACCTTTCCCAAGATTATCAGCTTTTACTACCATACTGAATTCTGAATGTTCCAAAGTAGTTTTATGCTACCACACATTTTCCAAAACAGAAAATTGAAAAAAAAAAAAATCAAGAATGGGGTGCTACTATTCACAAAACAAAACAAAAACAAACAACAACAAAGACAACCAAAAACTCTGCCTTAAATTTCCAAATGCAAACATAGAACTAGTTTTTCTATATTGCATACAGTAGACAGAATTGAGGCATGGAAAACACAAATATATGCTTAGGCCCAGAAGTGAGTCATGTGATGCTAAAATCGTAAGGCTTTTTTTCAGGTTGTAAAATATTGAAATGATTGAACTAATTTCTGTTAGCCTATTATCTTCTTTTATCTTTTTTTTTTTTAATTATTATTATGTCATTCCTTTCCTACTAATCATCTGCACTGTTACAGAGATAGTGAAAATATCTCTTCTCCCAAATACATTTTTCACAAACTTGACTCAGAAGGTCCGTATTTTGGGGAAGATCATTCAAACTTTTGGTCCAGAATAATTAAAACACCAGAATCACAGTAAGTTATGCACTTAAGTAAGTATGCACTTAGTAAGTATATTATTAAATATATATTTCATCAAAGACATAGAATAAGATAATAATTTCTTTTTACAGATCTTGTAGAAGAGTGTTTATTTTTGCTGGATTAGCTAAATGTCTCTCAAATAAAAATGACAATATTTTGACTCACAAAATTAAAATTTACCCACATGATAATGTTTGCAAACACAAAAACCTCTTTTTTCACTTAGATACCTATATGTTTTTAGCACTTCAATCAAAACTAGCCATTTCTTCCTGATTGGTGTAACACACCATTCTTTCTTTGGAATCAAGATAATTTTTCAACTTGTATTTTAGAAATAGATATTTTTTCAGTATCATCACTATGGTAACATATTTCAGATTCATCAATGCACAAATAATAGATATTGGGTAAAACACTCATTGATTGATCAAAATTCCCCAAATGCAAATTCAGTTGCTTTCCATATTTTTCATTAAAAAAAAAAATGCGTTGGAGTTTTTTAGATAGACCTTACTATTCACATTTTATATTCTTTTAAAGTGACCTGCCACCGAGATATTTGTGTTCCTAATGTTGTTCATTTCTTTTCAGATTGGCACTGCTACCATACAAGATAATGATGATGAGACCGTCTAAGGATAAAACATGTTTGGAAGGCACTTGTCATATATTATTAAATGAATGGGAAATGATCAGTTAAAGCAGCAGATGATTAGGAAGGAAGGCACATTTTACTTGCAAATAGGGCACAAGTTGGCAAGTAAAGTTGAGCAGGTTTTAGTATTATTGCAATGTTATGTTAGTACTTTGAAACATTTGCAGGATGAGTCCATGCACCAAAACACTTCTGCTATAAGGACTGCTGGGAGATTATTTCTGTAAGGATGAAACAGAAATACTGCTCTAACAAGGGAGATACTATAAATTTGCAAGAAATATTGTTAAATTAGTGGACATATGCTTATTAGTTGCGAGGTATCTTGTGACGTAAATAAATTTAAAGGAAAAAATAGCAATGTCAGAGCAGTGTGTAATGAAGACATAGTGGAAATTTGCATTAAAATCAAAGTCTAAGCTCCTTTGTTATATATTTGATTGTGTATGCCCCACGTTCTCAGCCTTCACTTTTAAAGCAATAAAGTACCCATGAAAGTATACAGTAATCTTCTTTTCCCCTTATTTTATTGTTTCTTACCACTTTTAAGATCATTTAAAAGTATTAAGTCTTCAATCCTTAGATCTGAAAATTAATTAATAGTTTATGGGTTTGTACCCTGAAGCCAAAATCTCTGAGGACATGAAGGCAACCTGGAGTTCTGGAAAGCATCTGACAAGGCTAATACTATTGCAGTTTTACTGTCCATGCAGTAAGACATGGAAGGAACTTTAGGTTTTAGAAGTGAAGAGAAATGGATTTGAAACAGAGGTAGCAGCAAGAATGCCATAGTGTTACCAGTCGTCCTCAGCATGTCCCTTCAGGCAGAAAGTCAAGACTTGGGGAAAAGGAACATGCAGGGGAAAGAGGAAGAATGTCCCATGATGGGCAAGGGTGAAAAGAGGGATCCAAGAAATACAGTCAAATGTGAAACAGATCCTTGCCATAAACAGAGAAGTAAATGGACATGCATGTTATAAATTGTCTGATGACTTCAAATCAATGCAATAACGATAAGAAAATGCATAGTAACAATAAACATGAAAATTAATACATTTAATAGTCCTTGGCAAATAGATGATAGCATTTTTTAAAGTCATCAGGTATGGCTGACATTGATGGAGCTTGCAAAACACAATCTTCCAATTATTAAAAATTATGTTTATAGTCTTTGGGCTTACAAAGGAGAAAAAAAATTAAATACAAAAGAGGTGCTTTAACTGATGTGATTCTGTCTTCCCAAATTCTTCAGACAGTACAGAACAGTAAATTAGGCTGTGAATTCTCCTTTTACTCTAAGGAGATCATAGACACAAACTTGAAGAAAACAGCAACCTGTTGTACTTCTCCCACACACCCCAAATTACAAAAGAATTCGTTTAAATGACAAGAGTGTTCACTGTAAGACTGACATTCCCTCTTCTAGCCAGTACCAAACTACAAGAATTATGTTATTCATTAACACTAGAGGATTTTCTTTCCCTCGGTCCTGTGTTAGCACATCTACCACATATCCTGTTAGTGACCTAACATTTTGCCATCTAAAGTTTAGATAACACAACTTATTCAAGTCAGGTACAGAGCATACCAAAATCTAAAATACAGACTACCTTTGACTACACTGAAGAGAACAATTTTTCATTTATGAACACTGTTAGTCATAACACTTTCCTTTTATGCTGTGATATTTTTCATGGTATCTTTTCCTCAAATTAATTTGTCATAACATTTATTTTGTGATGAATATCAAGACACACGATGGGTTGTGCAACATATTTCTTACAGGATAAGTCAACTTCTGGAAGATAACAAAGAGAGCATTCCATATGAGAGGGACTGCTAAGTATTTCTGCTTCAGCTGAGTTATACTCCCTATCTATATGATATACGATACCAGTATTGCACAAATGCTATGTTACTGTCCCAGCCTACTTCCCATAAAACAGCTCCTTTTTCACTGGTCCACTCACTATTCTAATGTCACATAGAAGCATTAATGTCGTAGGTATTGTTATTTCTATTCTTCTGTCAATGGCAACAGTTTAGCAAGATAGAAAGCATGCTGCTTTTCTGTCAGTTCCTCTACATCTCTATTAGAATATCCAATTTTCTGTTACATACAAATTTACCAAAGTAAATTTTTTGAGATGAAAATGTTACATATGGAAAGAAGAGCTAGTTGAAAAAAATAAATAAATCTTAAGGGGTGTTTTTTGTTTGTTTGTTTTAAGAGCAGGGAAAGACCTGACCTGTGTTAAAATATTTGGTAATCATTTCTTTGAAACCACCTAGTGTCCTCACTCTTTTGATTAGAGAAGGTAATTGGCCAAATGCAGAAGAGATATCATTGTATGGGGCCATGGAGGTGGACAGAAAGAGGGGAAAAAGGAAAGCAAATGAGTTTTGCAGGAGTGAAATCCTAGAAGGTGGTGGTTTTATCTCATTGTACAAAAATAAGTTCAATTTAGATTTTCAGTTTAATACTAGCAAATACACACAAAGTCCTAAATCAATGAAAATGTTTCTTCCTTACACTTTATGTTCAAAATCAGAAGCATAACTAAGGCTGACATGATCTAATATATATATATTATATTCTCAATATGTTTGTTTTTCTTCCTTCAGGAGGATTTTTTTTTTTCATTAGCTGCTTGTCATATGCCATGGTTTAATATTTTTGAATGGTGAAAAAATAAAGAAATGAAAACAAGGAGAAAATACAGAACCAGAGTTTGATATTAGTAGTAAGCCAGTGAATTCGGATGATATTTACTATATGGATTTTCATCATATAGTAATGATATTTTTGGGTTTTTGATTGTTCCATAGATGAGGTAAAGAAAATGCAAATATTACCTATAGTTCTTGATTTCAGTATTGAACCTCAGGTGACAGAATTAATATTGATCAGAGTACTTTCTCAAAACAAAGATCAGAGGGAGGATATTCATTCATTTCAAATGAAACCCATCTTGATGTGGGAGATTAAGTACAAGATAGTCTCACATCTCCAGTAAACTCATGTCTCCTAAGAATTATTTCTCGATATGCATTGTTATTTCTTAATCAACATTATTTTGTTCATAGTTTCTAAAGAAATTGGCACAGCTTTTCAGAAGGCAGAATATTCACCTAGTTTCTTAGCTTGGGACCTATGTTTATTTTTGCTATCTCAATTTGATTTCATGATACTGGGGAGCTGTCACCATCTGCTTCCATCTTATGAGATTTGTCTCACCATGTGAACAATAATGGATGTGACCAGAATGTTCAGGTTGGACAAAAAAAGTCACTTGTATACGCTGCTTTGATTTTAATGAAAAAGGAACAGAGTATATGATATTATAATGAGCACTAATAAACCCTCACAAATATTTTCCTTTGTTAAAAACTGAGTCTAATAAACGTCTTTTTCAAAGAAGGAAAAGCACTTTTAGAACTTAGAGCAGAAATTTGGGATTGCCAGAAAGCATTCCTTCTGACTTCTAAACGTTTATTCGGGGGTATATTTTCTATGACAAGTCTGGTGTGGGTTATTTATTTGTTTATTTATTCAGTTTATAAAAATATTTTATATAGTAGGGAGAAAACTCATTTGAAGACCTGCTGTTGTACATAACTATTTTCATATAAGAGAGAAGTCTGAAGTTTTTAAAGCAACTTGTACTGGTATACTGAATACTAGGACTAAAAAGAGCTAAAAAAGATTAAATCCAGTTTTGCAACAGGAGATTGAACTCCTAAACTGCCTTCTGTTTTTCACTTCCCAGATTTCTGGGGCTATGTTAGTCAATATGGGCCCCTCAAAGCTGTTGCTTGAAAATGAAAAATGAATTTGATTGTAGAGGCCGAATCTCCTTTTCCATTTTTGCAGTCTTGTGTGCATTTGGCTACTGCTAGGTGGGGATTGCATACAGCCACTGCAGTGGCATAGAGGAACTTACCCTCTCCAGCCTCTATATCAGAAAGAGAAAGGTGTTTCTTCATTTTTCTGCCTTTTCACTCATCTTCTGATGCAGTGAATGAAGACAGAAAGCAGCTGAAATGGCTGCTGCGTCACCTGGGCACAGCGCTCTGGGCCAGACCTCTGAGATGGCCCTTGCAGTGATGACCTGAGGAGCTTGTCCCTACATTGGGACATTGTCCCTACATTGTCCCTACATTGTCCCTACATGGGACAGCACAGTGAAACCTTCTGCTTGGGACCCCCCAGAAAATAACAGCTACCTTTTCCAGTTTCTTGGGCACCAATTGCAAGTCTTGTGTTCTTCCTTAATTTAACGAGTTTGTCTGTCTTATTTTAATATTTTGTTTTTAAAGATCATTAGTTAGTCTCTAAGGAAAAAGAGGGGTTTCAAATCTTGTCATTTAATTCTTGACAGTGTGAAAGAGGTAGTCTTTACAGATTTTTACTAGAGCTAAAATTTAAGGCATTTGAACAGGTCTGATGAAAGTAGAAAAAAAAATCCAAAATTTTGAAGGAGAGTAGTTGCATAACTGAAGTCTGTTTTGCAGTGTTCTTTGAATACAAACAATTTTATTCAATGGAAATGAATTTGATTGTGGAGGTCAGTAGCACAGCAGACTTGGAATTATTTTGGGTTTTGGATTTTTTTTTCTGCGACTGCATGAAATTTTTTCACAGCATCATAAAGTTACAAGATGACATTGTATTTGGGTGAAAGAAAAAAGCTTAAATAGTATCTATAAAAGGGTTAGCACCTGCAAAGATATATAATTCTTAATTAATGCTTCAGTCTACATTAGACTACATTAGTCTACATTACTAAATCTACATTAAACAAGTACAAGAAAGAAAGAAAGAAAAAAAGAAAGAAAGAAAGAAAATATATATATATACACACAAGAAATATGGATATAAAACTCGAAATATATATATATGCAGAAAAAGAGGATTTTACTATGGGTTCATATTCAGAGTTGTTCAGACGGCTTGAAGCTCTACCTTTGATTGTCTCTCTAGTATATAGCATTTGTGAATGGAAAGGAAAAGCAGATTGCAAATTTTTCTGCTAGCACCAATGCCTGAAACAATAGCTAAGGCAGGGATGTAGCATAGGATAGCAGTAGCATCGCTATCCTCTTCAAATCCTCCTGTCAGCTTTCTTTCTTCCTAGTAAGTTAGTCACAGAGGAGAGAAGAATGTAAGAAAAATCACTTTTACATTGTGATGAGTCTGTCCAAGCCACTTAAATTAGCTCCGAGTAGCACTGCTCCAGAACTGAGGGAGAAAGTGACAATAACAAATTCATGGAAGAATCGGGTATTCAATTGCCACCAACACCCTTCTTTATCTCCCTGGTCAAAGATTTGTCATTTCCTTAGATATACCAGAAGACAGACTGGATAACAGGCATCTGGTTTAATTTGGCTGAAGTTTGTTAATTTAGATTCTCTGTGATCTATTCAGGATAACTTGTGGTTTCTTTCCTCATCTTTTCTACATATTGTCTCTGCTCATTGTGCAAATAATTAGGAGCTTAATTCTCATGCTTAACTTGGTCATGTTTTCTTCTGAGCCAGTTTCACATTCTGGTTCATCAGTCTGGGAGAAGTACAAATGTACACCCTACAGTGATCACTATCTTTTTTGCTGTAGGTAAAAAGTGAAGGAAATCTTCTGTGATCCTGTTTGGCATTTGGGGAGAAAAATAACAACAACAACAAAAAACCCTGCATACTCCTTTTGTCCTTTCCTTTAGAGAAATGATGTTCATGAATTGAAAAACCCATGTATAAATCTTCTAGTATGCTCTTGTCCATTATCTTTGCCTGCAACTGCATTCTTGCTTTCTCGAGGCCAATATTATGTTTTCTTTTGTTTTTAAATATATTTTTTATTTTAAACAGGGAGCCTCATTATTATAACAATCAGTCTAACGTTTTTCTCTCCTCCATAAATTTTCCCTTCTTGTTTGAAATAGAACGTTTTGCTGGCAGATCTCTACTTCTAATTTGTTGCCATCTTTTTCTTTCTTTACATTAATACTCTGTTTACAACAGTTACCATAACTCACTCTAGCCAAAGGTTGAGGCCTGAAAAAATTGTTGTCCATCTTCTATTTCTAAAAGTACAAATCACAGTGAATAATGTAACTTCAGCTCAAACATGGAAGTATTATTTCAAAGTGAATGGCAATAATGATCTTTAAATTACACGGCCCAATTTTCTTCTGACTTTTATGTTTTCCTGTAAATCAGGAGTACATTTCTAAAGGCTATAAAGTTGCACTGACCTTTAATTAAGCAGGTAACCACAAAATCAGCTTCTGTTTTTAATACCTTCAGACAGAATAAAGACACAGATTCCCCATGATTATAGTTTAGTTCACCTTGATAGCCAGGGAAAGGCAAGGCAGGAGACCAGACAGGTTTTGATGCAATTCAGTGAACTTCAGCGAGCTAACCACAATACCCACTTCCTCGACCCCTTGGGCAGCAAGCAACCAGTGTTTCTTCACCACATAAAAGCAGCATCCAAGCCTGCCTCCTCACCTGGGGAGGTGACCACCTCCAGCAGGGTCTGGGAGCTCTCAGTGGTCAGGAAAAGGCATGGGGCCTCTGACAATGCCTTCCTCTCTTCTCAGGGGAAGCTTTCAGGTTATAAGGGAGCATGCTGTGGCACAGAGTTTGTGTAGGCATGCTGTTTTATTACAAATGTCAGATTCACTGCATCCAAAATCTCCCCCTGATCCTCTTCCCCAACAATATAAATAAACATTATAGTGTTTAGAAAGCCAAGTATTGAACTTAGGAAATGCTCCTGTAGCCTTCAAGAACTTTAGGCTTTCAGTTTTCAGTCTCTGACATTATTATTTTTAACCTCTCATTTACTGTCTCTTTGGCTGGTTGCTTTTCCTCATGTACATTTTTATTTCCTAGGTATTATTCATGTTATTCCAGCAGTAATGTGAGTTGGTTACCCACTGTGGGTGGAATGTTCTGAGATTTTAGTAATGAACATCTCCACTGATTAAATGTGAACTGCATTATTTTAAAGGCTTTGGCCAATGGTGGAGCTTTGGGTATGATTTTGTGCATGGAAAGGAAACAGACTTTTAAAAGAGTGTACAGAATGTACAGAAATGGTAACTTACCAATCTGGAGGGCAGGCTTTTGGTAAAATCAGGTTTATCCACAGGACTTCATGGATGAGCACTTCAGAAGTTTCTGATGAAACTGGATGCTCAGCTGCTTGCAGAACCAGGTGAAATTAAAATTCCTAGTTTGGAGGAAATTTCATTAATTCACTCAAAAAGATAAAATAAGATAAAATAAAAAAAAAAGAAAAAAAAAGAAAAAAGATTACTGTCATGAGAATGTAATGATACCAATTTTCCTCCTAAATCTGAATTCTTTTCATACAAATTACCCAAACTACCCAAGGGTATTCGAGCATCGTTTTTCCTTGTTAGCTGTTTTGTTTTTATCGGTGCTCCATCCTGAAACGCCAAAGACCTGTTTTGTCATCAACACATGTTGCACCATGACTGGACAATGTCTGGATAAAATGAAAACAGACCAAAATCTCCTAACACAATCATATGTTAACATCAATATATTGACATCAATAAAGGCTAAAAGATTATGTCAGTTGTGCTTTCTGTGCCAGAGAAACCACAAGGCAGAAGACAAGCTGCAATATGCATTTGGGTCAGGGCTTGTGTCAATGAAAGCATGATGATCTTTCAAAAGAAAGAGCAGGCAGTTTAGGTTAGGCTCAAAAGAAGTAAGGAAAAAAAGAGGTCTAGTCTTCTTGGCCTGGTGGCATGGGGACAAAAAACCTTCAGTAACATGCTAGGAAATTCCTCAGGGGATTTATCCTAACTTTAAAGAAGGACATTTCAAAATGTAATGGTTTTAAAAAGAATTTAAAAGGAATTTATAACTACAAACTTGAAGCCAGACTTTGTGAGATTACATGTCAATAGATATTTACAGTATGTTGTGGTCAAGTTCATAGATGGTAGTAAAAATTCAGATTGGAGGTATGAAAGTATCATCTTAAATATATACTCAGATTTTTTTTTTCCCTAAAACATTTTGTAATGTTAAAACTGTATTTAATCAGAGAGGATATTTCCTGTGATATGTAAAGAAATTGAAGTCAATGGTAAGTTAAAAGAACCTCAGCTTGAGTTGGCAGAAAGCAATTTAGTTATTTTTGTAGTGCTGATGTATTGCCAAGGTCACAAACAAGACTGATTTATATAGGAAATATGAGTTAGAAAGGCTATTTAAGGGAGCCATAAATACTTTACTTAGATGTGCCTAGATGGATTTATTTCTTCCATCAGCTACACTGAAAAATTATGATTTACCAGTAATCTTCTTGCACAATTCAGTGATGGAGTATTTGATAACTTTTCTTGAAAAGAAATAATTCCCCCCATATTCTGCATATTAAACTGATATCCAGAGTAGAATTCAGAATTAAGACATCCTGGAAATCTGCAATGGACTCATCTGCTAAAGAGCTCCTCGTGTAAAAGAACCATGATCTGAAAGGGCTAAGGAAACCTTTCACACAGCTGCATGTTAATGGGAACATCCCCTAAACATCCTCAGAGAAACAAGGGTGAAACATACATCTTAAAAGAAAGATAAACCACTACACCTAGCAGGCTTTTCCACCAACAGCACTCTTCCAAGCACTGTTTCTCAGGATTACCTCTTCACTATTGAGAAGGGTGTTTCACTGCTGAGTATAGCCAAACGCTACCTGTAACATAGCCTGACAGTTTGTGCTCTTTTTCCAAGGATTCAGTCAGAATGTTCATTTAAGACAGAAAATGATCAGCATTTGTCTCAGAAACCTTGGTATGAAAAGATTTCTAGAGTGGATTTGCCCCTCTCATCTCAGCAGTTTGCTTGAAGATGAAACTCAGGTCCCAGTGTTGTGAAGCCGAAATCAATGGCAGCTGGGTTGCATGGCCGATCTCAGCAGAGAAAGGAAACAAAGCCCACAGCAGCAGCTTGAATGGTTGATTCTACTTCAAGTGCAATATACTCATTTTTCAAAGCTTCTCCCAAGCCTGGGGCAGTCAATGAGATTGTGTGAAGGAGAGATCGTCAAGTGGCCTGCTAAGTGGGTCTGGCTCAGGAAAAAACATGATCACCTGAAAACAGCCACCTCTTCTCCTCACCAGGCTTTCCAAAATGCCCTAGAGGTAGGAAGGTCAGCCTTAAGAGAAATTGCCCAGAAGGTGACAAGAAGGAGAAAGGTACAACTTTTTATCAAAGTGTTTAAAAGATATTCACTCCTGTGGACTTCAGAAATAAGGTAGCCAATGATGAATTACATTCGCACGTCTGGAGGGGAGGAGAGAAGTCAGACAAATGAACAAGGCAGGAATTGTGGTCTGTCCATAGCAAGTAGCTTTCACATGAATAATGCAAAACTAAGCATTTTGAGATGGAGGAAGGTTAGTAATAAACTTCAGTTTTATAATTTTACTGAGAAAAAAAAACTTAATTCTTATGTTCAGGAAAAAAAAAAGTGCTTTCAAGTAAGCTAGCTAATCAGCACATTGTTCACAGGCTCAGTTACAGGAGGTTTGTGTTTGGACTTTGGCTTTCTACGTTTAACCCCAAAACTGCGCTTTGTTCTTAACAAAATTGTTACATACTTGGCTCTAACCCCAAGTAATTTAGTCCCTGCTTGGCATAACTGCACTGGTATCTGGAGCTTTACTTGAAATTACAGTAGTAGCATCAGAGGGAACTCAGTAGGGAATAGTCTATAGCTTCTCCAAAATGTAAAAAAGGTAAGTGGTAGAAAGCAAATACAAAAGTCTACAGGCTGACAAAGTTTACTGTTTTTTCATTACTTGCACTCATTATGGATACAAGGAACTGTCACTGTAAGATTGTTCTAAAGTACCTATTAACCCGTAGTCAAAAGAGGAGGTTTAAATTTGTACTCCTGGTTTACAGGTTGCAAGAAAGTATCATACTACATAAGCCACCAATAGGATAGCTGTCCATTGACTAATTGCTACCCACAGTCACTATTCTGCCCAGTTTCTCATTTGTTATGTCTTACACCTTGTGACATATGGACGCTAAAACTTTCCTCGAGCTCCATCTCCATGAGCTCAGGGTGGAAAATAGATTTAAAAAAAAAGTTTTGTCATTGGCTCCAGAAGGCCTACATTTTCCAAAGCTGCTTCTTCTCTCTTGTTTGTTCAGGAACACAAATCAAGCACAACTAAGCTTCTGAAGTGCAAAGAATTTTAAAGTATACCAATTGTAATGAAAACTCATGCTTCAGACTGTTTGTATGAGTTTTCCTCTCTAGCTAAGAGCATCACATACACTGACTAACACAGCTTTTAGCAAAATGCAAGGCACTAGCCAAGAGAACACAAAGGACTGAAAAACCTGTGCTAGGAGAAGAAAAACAAATCAGTTAATAGGAGTATTTTGCATCAAATCATGTGTTATTCTAAAAATTTTACTGCAAAGAGAAAGCTTCCTGCCAAAATGACTGTGACATATTTCTGTATTAGAGAGTATTCTTTCTTAGAAGAAAATGTTTTTAGGGAAAATGAAGAAAAAAAGCAAGAGCAATGACAATAAAGAATTAGAATTAATCTTCCACTTTTTTTTCTTTCCCATAGCTCCTCTCTGAATATTGTTTGTTTTTTTTCCCCCAGCACCCAGCTTCCCAGTCTTGTGTATTCTTTTACTGTCACTGATCTCTTTTTTTTTCCTCACAAACGTTAATCTCTGATCCATAGGCAATGTTTTCACCCCTGAAAACCACTTTCACATACTACAGAAATTCATGCAATGCCTTTGGATTCTTGCGATAGACAATATTGGGTAGTCAGCGGGTAGCACTGATCTCAGAGTCGACCATGATCCAGCAGGAAATGAGAAAAGGAAATAAAACACTTTTCTACAAAAGGAGGAAAAATTGAAGTCACTACTCTGCTTCAGAATTGTGATCTTTCGGCAAAAACAAAAACCAAGATTAAAATTCACCTGGTATAAATATGAAGTTAATTTCCTCTCTATAAAATTGCTTTTCTATCTCTTCAGAATTTGCAGAGTTATTCCAAGGCCATAGTTCTGCAGGAGGTGGAAGGAGACAGGTAATTTTAATTCCTATGTAAGTAAATATAAAAAGGGAAAAGCAAATAAACCCTTTGTTTTCTTGAAGAAAGTAAAATTACTAGGACACCAGTAGAACTGGAAAAATGAAAAACTGAAACAATCATTTGAGAGACAACAATTAAAGTTCGAAATGCAAAAGTCTTATATATTAGCCACTGATCCATTACTGATACTGAGCCAATAAGTCCACTTGCTAGTATTTTTATTTAATGGGAATGAGTTTTCTGCTCTTGGTAATGGCCTTTTCTGAGACTATCCTATTCAATTTTATAAACTGCAGATATTTCTCAGGGCTCTGTGTAATACTGAAGGAGCATGTTAAAGGGCACCACAGAAAAATTCCCAGGGTCATTAAAAAATCTCCCTCAAGCAGATTTAAAAAAAAAAAAAAGAAAAAAAAGAAAAAAAAGGAAAGGAAATATTTACTGAACTATAGGCATCTTGTTTAGTGTCAGAATCATATCATTCTGAGAAGCTTTTCTTAGCATAGACTTGAACAAATTGGATAGCAAGATGCAGTAGTAACACACTTCTGATATAACAAATTGCTCTTTATTTAAAGTTACTTTTAAAATATGAATAAGATTTTAAAGCCTGTCAAAGATGGCATGAAAAGATAAAAATAAAGAAGTGTCAGGAACAAAAATGTTCTTTTTTCCTTCCTCTGAATTAATTTGCATGTCAGTCAAAAAATCTGTCAATGCATATGCAATATAAGCAGCATGACTTACACTACTAAAAGCGTAGGAAAAAGGAACAAGAAGAACCAAAGAAGAGGAAAACGACAGCTGTGATGAGCAAGGATTCTTCCCAAACTATAGGACGTATTCAACTATAACAATGCACCCAAAGATGGTGAAGAAATGATGACAGAACTGTCAATTACAGCTGAGCAGAGTGTAAAAAGAGCTACAAAATTTGCCGAGCAGAACCAACACCAGGTGGTTGGTAGGGCTTCTCCACCGACCCACCCCACTGGCCAGCAGGGCATCCTACTCTCTTCTGGCAGCCCACAGAGTCTGTTGGTCCTCCCAGGCTATCAAGGTGGTGAGAGCAGCTCTCAGCTGCAGGGCTAAAATAAATACAGACCTGATGGGAGGCTGTAAACACAAAAAGTGATGGCTGAGATGTAAATTAGATTATTGATTGCTGCAGTTCAAATCCATCTGAAGCCCAGGAAAGGGGACCTTAATTTGAGGTCTTGTTTGCCCAGCTGAAGAACATGAAGGGATTAAGCATGCTTAGAGGTTTTCACAGCTTGTGTAGAGGTGTCTTTGAAGTAAATTTTTAATCTGAAACTTTTCTTCATTAAAAAATCATTTTGTTTTTCAGCATTCAATGTGAAGAGCACTGTGAGGTAAACAAGCTCTGTGTACAAATACCATTAATAAAGCTAAAGATGCCTTTTAACCAAATCCTGCAAATTCCTCTATTCAGAAACTGAAGCAAGACTAACTTCAGGTTTTGCATGTACAAAAGGTCCCTATGGAGCAGAATCAGCTTCCTTTTAGTTCCTGTTAGGTTCACCTTGAACGTGACTGGCAGTGCTGTACCGTACATAAGTTGGGACAAAATTCAGCTTTGGCATTGTCCTTAGAGAAAGGAGCAGCAAGGAAAAAAAAAAAAGGCACAAAAACCCTTAACGTCACTTTTGTCTCAACAAGCAGCTGCAACTGAATGCATGCAGACAGAAGATCTGCTGAATAATGAGTTCCCATTTCTTGTGTGTATTTGCATACTGAGAAGAATTGTACTCCAACTCTGGATTTCAAGGTTCCAGTCCAGGCAGTCAGTATTGACAGCACACTGGGCTGGTGTTTTAAGTTATAGGTAACACTGTGAAAAGTGAAACATGTTAAGTGTTGTTTCTCTCAAGCATTAAGATTTCATCATTCTGAGCCTGTTGCTCAGAGAAAGGCAGCCAAGCCTTTCTTCCACAACCCAGCAAAGGACTGCGTTATCAGTCAAAATCTGTCTAAAGAAATAAAGTTTCCTTAGTTGTCCTTTTTAATTCACTTTCTCATAACACTCAGCCTTTATATAGGAGAGGTGATTTCTCTGCCTTGACTGATCCGTCTCACCACCCATTTCCAACCTGCAAATGCCTTACCCTGTCTACCATTCCAGACTTTGTAGAAAAGACGCAGATTCCCCTGCTGTTGTTTTTGCAGAATGGATAGAGTGTATCTTGGGACCAGAAAGCTATGGATAAGGATATCAAGAAATTCACCAGGAAATTGATGATACCTGATTTTCATTCTCTGCTCCAGTGCCTTTTGAAGATTTTATTCTAAGTAACCTATGAATAAAATACAATACTATTACTAGATCTTGTGGGAACTAGAAAGCTCCACCATACCAGATGAATTCATGCACATTTGCTTTTTTCTTCCTTCTCTTCGTGTGCTAATTTTGTCAACAACAGCAAAAATTTAAATGTACTACATGGTTGTCAAAGCAGAATACTGAATGCAAGACATGGAAGATCATTCCCTTAACACTGAAGTTACTGCTCCAATTGCTCTGTTATTATATTAAAAAGGAAAAGGAAATGCAACTACTATCTCTTTTTTTCAACTCCGGATGCTTTTTTGCAGTTGTGTTCCATGAGCAAAGAGATGCTTAAAGTGCCTGTTCTCATGGGATTTAGGCATTAGTAGCTCAGCATGAAGCTACTCAGCCTTGAGTAGACTCAGACCTCTGTGCCAGGCAGAAGTGGACTTTGCAGTGTCTAATACAGAGACATTTACATGCTCCCAGGCATTTTACATGCTCTGGGGTCAGAAGGAAGTGAGTGCTGAGGACCTCACCTTTGGCCTTCAACATTTCACAAGCCAGTAAGATAGTGGTGTTGTAGCAACAGAATAGCAAAGCTCCGTATGCAACTCCCTGGAAGCGAAGGTAATTTTATTTTAAAAGAAAATTGTTTTTTACTCACAGTCTCTCATACCAGTGGGTAAATGTCCGAGTGGTCCTAGCAGCTAGGCTTCAGAGGAGGGATGGTGTCTATGGTGGTTTTAATATGTCTCCTGAATTGTTCTGAGGTTGGTGACTGGGTGCTAGCTTTGGATGTCTTTTTTACTCCCTCAGAGATGACAGTGCTAAGGAAGTTTCACCTCTCTAGCATATCCCACTTCCATGTGTTTCTGTCATCTGCTCGAAGTTTCATCTCTTATCCTGAAGCTTCAGTCATGTTCTCACCTGCTTATCACTGCCTCCTAATGGCTGGAGTCTTTAGAGCAGGCTGTCCTCTTCCTAATCCCAGAGGTGTTGAGAAACTGCATGGAAATGTGCCAGGTCTTGATAACCTACTAACAGAGATGTTTTTGATTCCTGTAAGCCTTCTTCCAGTATTCCTTCCTGGTGTTTCCACAGTCATTCAGATGGTCCCATTCATACCTATCTTAGCGTTTGCACTACAAATCTCTTCAGTGTAAGGTCAGAAATGATGTCTCAGGTCCCTTCTGTGGATTTCCCTTTCAGAGTGAAGAACAGATAAGGTTTTTAGGGAGTCAGAAAAGATGATGAATTAGAAAATTGCATTGCTTTTATACATTCTTCATTAGACCATTCTCAGTTTTGGAAATTTGAATAATTCAGTCATCAGTAATAAATTCAAATGAGTGAAGTTATAAGATGCAAGCAGGGGGAGTTTCCTGCCAGTAGCATTTATAAATAAATTCAAATCTGTGAGAGTTCATCTATTTTCGCATGTTAGTGTTTCATGACACAGGCAAATCCTAATCTTTCTGCTTTCCACACAGTCTGCATAATGATAGACACTAGGCCTGGCAAGGGAGCACAAGTGCATATCAAAATGCTGCTACAAATGGTAGTGCAAACATAGCCTAAGAGACTGGACTACTGGTCTGGATGGCAGTAGGTGCAATGTCCCAAGCAGAATTGTTGAAATTGAAAATAAATAAATAAATAAAATACTCAGAGTGCATAAAACACTGAAATTATTTCTTGGATATTTCTCTTTCTGCCTCCTAATGTTCAGCATGCATGTTTTTTTTAGGCTGTCTCACATCCCACTTAAAAACTCACTACAAATTTATTTTCAACCCTTTCAGCTCTCACTTTTTTTTCCTGGAACCTTGTTTTTTCTCTACAAAGTGGTGTTTTGCTGAATTGAAGTGTTCAGAAAAATGTGCTGGTTGAAAAAACAAGAAGCATTTCAATCATGCTGAAATTGTTTTTTTCCTCATTTTTAGAAAGTAGC
Organism: Anseranas semipalmata; assembly: GCA_013399115.1. Classification (NCBI taxonomy): domain Eukaryota; kingdom Metazoa; phylum Chordata; class Aves; order Anseriformes; family Anseranatidae; genus Anseranas; species Anseranas semipalmata. Next base: position 68,959 of record VXAA01001636.1, read on the forward strand.
TTGTTGACTTATTGCTATAAACTTTTAGAAATCTATGTAAAACAACCCCCCCATTTTTTTAAAAAGGTATGAAGAGTTTAGAAGTGAGACGGAATTTTAAAATCTTTTTTGTTGTCGTTGTTCATGTTGTTTTGTTTATTTTAAGGTACTATAACATTTTTGTTTTCAGGAACTTTCCAATAAAATTGGAAAATCTGATATCCTTCTCAGATCTACTTATTCACTGTTGTGTTATCAATTTTGATTCAGACTGATAGGTAGGTATATTAGGTTGGGCTTTGTGAATTTATGTGTTAACTCAGGACATACAGATGTGGTCTTCTGGTGTTTTGCTAGGCTTATATTCAAAATTTGGATTCCTATGGAGCCAATAAAGCAACAGCTACCCAGGTAGGTAACTGTGATGCAATGATTTTTTTATTTTTATTTTTCAGAAAGACAAAGGAATTACTTGTGTGAATAAGTTCAAGTATGTCACTGCAATATCATGACCTTTGTTATGAATTTGAATGTATGCAAGTCAAAAATTAAGAATTATGATTACTGTTATAACAGTGAGTCAAACGTGTGTCACATACAAATATAGTTTAATTGTAAAGCAGAGTGAATTGTGCAAGGTTTTTCACAGTGGCATAATCTCAACATAAAAAATAAATTCACCAAAGCTTTTTGTGTATCTTCTTTGCCTGCTTTATGGACCAAATCTTTAAAGCTGTGGAAATTTCTGCCAATTTCAAACATATCGGAATTTGCTCACTGTAAACACATACATTTTTAATTTTTACTTGCACGACTCCATTTGCATGCCACAGAACAAGAACATTTCTTGTTCTGCCTTGATATTCATTCAAAAAACAAACAACATGAATGCACAAAATAAAAAGTTTCTAGTGATCATTCCACTCTAAGACCTAAGAACACTATTTGGATAACTGAGAAGTTATTACCATGATACTTCAATTAATTGGCAGATTTAAAATTCTCTCCAAAAGGATAACTCTTTTAAGAAGTCATATATCACTTTTAAGAGACTTCCAGATAAGCAGACAACTGCAATTATCACTGATGCACTGTAACGGAAACAGAGAACTGCACTAAATAAAAGCAGAAGTCCAGACATACACTCTATATCTCAAAGCATCACATATCACTGCAGATGATTTTAGTACAACAAAACAAACACACTCACAATTTAGGGGAACAAGAACAGACAGCTGGTACTATGAATAAACCACGGGTTGAAGGGAAACAGGAGTGAAGGATGGGATCACACAAAATAAATATGAACATAAGCATTCATGCACAGAGGAAAAAGGCTTAGCTCTGATGGTCTCTGAAATACCCATGTATATCTAATTTTCTCTGCTTTGGAATTACAGAGGGCTTGCTTTTCATTGCTGGGAATCAACCTTGAAATTCCATACAAACTGAAGTACACGGTCAAACTCCTTTTTTAGAGTTGGAAAAAGTTTCTGGAATTAGGTGCTAATACTATCTTAGATCAACTGACTTTTCTTCTTACACTTAGGTAAAGGGTAAAAATGGAAAAACCAAACAGAACAATTTTCTGCTTTCCAGCCCCATCCCTAGAATTTAGCATATTGTTATTTCGGATGAAGAAATAAAGTTGCAAAACCAGGTATGAATCACAATAAGGACCCTAGAACACAATAATCGCCATACTTTAGATACAACACATTTATCAGTCATAGAATCGTAAAATCATAGACTGTCCTGAGTTGGAAGGGTCCCGAGGAGGACGCTGCCTCTCCTGGCAATGGGCTGCTGCACAGACAGAGCTTTCCCTCTCCTTTCTGTCTCTCGCATCCTGTCCTCTTCTTCCCTTTGGTAGGAGGTCATCGCCTGCCACCAGCTGCGAGCCCCACAAACGCAGCGCTGTGTGAGAAGACCTCTTCCAACGTCAGAGGAGGAAGAGCCTTCTCATGACCTCATCTCGCAGCTCCTGGAACTCACGCAGTGCCTGGGCATGGGCAGCCAGCTCCTGCACCTGGCGCTGGAAGAGGTCGAGAGGGCTGGCTGTTTGGGAGGCTGGGGACAAGACCATCTTCTAGGGCACCCCCTTGTTGCCTAGGAGGAAGCGGTCGAGGCATTTCTTCTCCAGGCAGC